>RJWM01021418.1:0-35384 GCA_004363535.1 Dasyprocta punctata
ACTTCCAGGGTTCTCTCTGGATTCACTGGTAGACAGCCTGTGGAGACAGCAACCCAAATTGTGGCACTGTATCCCCACAAGCCAGCAACTGTTCGTGGATGGAGTAGTAGACAACCTTAGCAGTTCTGCCCTGAGAACAGACTCACTGGGCTCACCACAGTCCAAGCAGTCTCCATGGGTCTGCTCCCAGCTAGGAGCCACTGGGGGAAGCTGGCAACAGTTTTAGTTCCAGACTTATCTGGCCCGACTCCAAAATGGCTCCTGGCAAATCGCTTTCTCCTGCAGGAGGACAAAGCCCTCTGCACTCAGCACCAGCCAGCACAGTCCTGCACGCCTGCCACTCTCCTCCACCAGCAAATGGCTCCGCAGAGGCCCCAGGGGTCACCAGTGGCCACCAACACCGCAACCATGTGCCCCTGGGCTCTGACAGCTCCCCTCATGCAGTGAGTCCAGCTCCGGGTGAAGGCACTGCCAGCTACCACTTTCTTCTTTGTTGAAATTTTTTTTTTCACTCTCTCTGTGGGGTTCAATTCAGATTTCAGACTCTTCCTGGGTCTAAGCAACCCATTTCCCTCCTTTTTGTCTTCCTCAAGATGGTGTGCTCCCACATCTAGACTGTGTCTCTCAGAGGGGCTGTTTTCTCTGCATCTTACTACTCTGCCATCTTCCCAGAAGTCCCCCGTGATCTGTATTTTAAACAGCTTTAAAAGTTTCAAATGTACACCAGAGATTGAATGTTTTCTTTTAATTAATTGTATTGGTACATTTTAGATATACATACTGATAACATTCGTCATAGTAAATTTGTACCTGTACATGATATATCTTAATTCTTTTTTTCCATTCCTCTCCCTTCGACCCCTTTTCCCCTCCTTATTTGCAAAAGTTTTGCTTCCCTTTTTTCCTTCTATTCTATTTTTTCCCTTTATTATTCTTCTTTTCTCCTCCCCTACCTAGTTCCCTTTCCCATTTGAATGGTTTCTACCTATTTCACAATGTCTATTATACATTTTGGTCTTTGTTTACACTGTCAGTTCTCACACCAGAGAAACTGGAAATATTTAAACGTGTCATTTTGTATCACTTAAGAGTATGGTCTAAAGGTGCATTCATTTAGTTGAAATGTCTCAACTTTATCCTTCTTTATGGCAGAGTAGTACTACATTGCATAAAAAAGCCGCATCTTCCTTATCCATTCATTGGTTGGTGGGCATTTGGGTTGAACATTGGTGAAACCACATATTTAAGAAAAATGGGCTCATGAGTTTTTTTTTTTTTTTCCCTTCGGTACCAGGGAAACAACTCACAACCTCCCGCCTGCCAGGCAGGCACTTAAGCCACTGAGCTAAACTCCCAGCCCTACTTTTTTTGAGACAGGGTCACACTATATAGTTCAGGCTGGCCTTGCTCATGTTGTAGCCCATGCTGGCCTCGAACTCACAAGGCTCCTCCTACCTCAGCCTCCCAAGTGCTGGGATTAAAGGCGTGCTCCACCATGCCCGGCTCTGGCTCATGATTACATCATCCTAAAATAGAAAGGCATTTTCTTTTGTCCATCTTCTGCTCTATCTAATCCACATTTATGCTTACATGATGTTCACATAGCTGTGATGACTGGAAGTTTTTCAAGATTTAGCTGTTTTAACCTAACAAAATTTCATAAAGATTGTCCATGCTGCTGTGTAATCTTGACACTTGTCATTTTGATGACTATAGAATTTCATTTAACACTTAGACCTCAGTTTATCTAGTCACCTTTTTGAGGAATATTTGGTTTGTTTGTAATTATTTAATGTTGTAAATCATAGGATTATGATCACATTTTTGTACATTTTTTTGTGGCATCATTTCTTTAGGATAAGTCCCCAGAGATGGTTTTCAAACTTAATAATATAAATTTCTTATTTAGGGAACTAACGTATGCTTTGGGTATGCAAATAAACAGATGATTCCCTTCTTTGATGCACATAACAATAATGGTTATTTACATTTTCTAAATTGAAGCAAGTTATAAAAAGTTTGTTGTATTAAAACAAATCTTGGGCCTCTTTTAAATGAAGAAAGGGGACAAACAGATGGAGAGAAGGGGAAGGAGAGAAAGGGAATGGGGTGAAAAAAGAATTAAGATGTGTTTTATTCATGTACCAATGCTCCATGATGAATGTAATCATTAGGTACTGCAAACATGTACTAATAAAAATAAAAAATTAAAAAGTATTCTAGAAAATAAAACTTTTTGGCCTTGAAAAAAGAAAGCCACTCATTTTTGTTTTTTGGCTTTGGTTCAAGACCTGCAGAGTTCATTCAAATGGATTCTCACATCCATCTGCGGGTGATTGCCTCTGGCTTTGCTTCTCATCCTGTTTGCTTAGCAAAACAGCGCAGTGATTTTCATCTGATACTGTACAAGCTTTGAGAGGTGGAGGAGCAGTAGCCTACCTCAAGAGTGACATGCTTTGTGTCCTCAAGAAATCAACTTTGATTTACTCTGATGTCTGGCTAATAAAGATCTTTTTCATTTTGTTTCAGGAATGAGTGGATTTTTGTCGTGCTTCTGGTTTATTTCTACAATCTACGATGTGGTCAAAGTGGATTAAAAATTTTCTCAAAATGCTCCCAGGCACATCATCCTTGCTTTTTCGTATCTACGTATCTCTAAGAACATCTAGAGAGATAGATATGTACGCTCCTAATTATATGCATTTCAAGTATACATAAATGTGAAATGTCATTGTGTGATCTCAGTTTATATGATTGTATGAAAGAAAACGGGTTCAGAGACAGATTTCTTCTAAGTCAGACTTTTCTGAAAAGATAAAGGGGTTTAATTTAGAGCAGTTAAAATGAAGGAGGCACATTTCCTTTAAAAAATTAAAGTTGAGTATACTGGTTCTTCATATCAAAACATTTTCCCCTTTTTCTTTCTCGTACTGTTCAGAGCACCTAATTTCTTCATCAGAAAAATAGCTCCCCTGTCAAATAAATCTTATGTAAAATAGGCATCTTTTGAACCAAAGATTATACAAACTTTTACACTTCTGTATATGGGTAATCATTTTAAAATGTACATTGTTTTAACACAGAGTTTTTGAAATATCAGATACTGCTGTTTTACTCCTTAGTTGAGCCTACCTATTTTTGTTTATTGATGGTCTATTTCTGTTTGATGTCCTTTGGAGGCTGAGAATGTTCAAGATTGACATGGTAGTGTGTAGATACCAAAACTTTGGGGTCAATTTTCTTGGATTTATTTAGTTTGACTAAACGATAGTCAGATGTTATAATTTCTAAAATGTGGGATATTTGTATTGCAATTATTCTTTAGCTTTGCAGTTTTCTGTGGAGCAGGTCTGAAATCATACATTTTCTGTGATAAATTTTATTGATAAATAATGGCCTCATATGGGAAAACATTTGAAAAATATCTATGTATACCTTCAATTCCTGGACATTCTCAAAGCTACTCTAAAACTAAGGAATGTTTGTTTCTGTGTGTAGGCTCAAACAGATCTTGTTGTTCTTGGAGTGGAGATTGAAATAAGGAGGGAGAGAGTCATAGAGCTAGGTCCTGATAGAGATCTAGAGAGAAAGTAAGAGTTGCCGGGTTGCTTTAAGAAAAAAGAATTCACTAACCACTGGTAGACCTTTGACTATACTGGAAGGGTCAGGCCTCTGGGTAATGGCAAATGGGCCTGGGGCCTATTGTAGAGCCATAGAGGCAAAAGTAGCTGCAGAAGGCCACAGAAAGTCTACTGACAGTGGAATTTCAGATCATCAATTGTCATCTGCAGTCTCATAATACAGGGCTGGGCCCTTAGCCCTGCCTGAGACAGAGAAACTGCTTTTATGAGGCTCACTGGAACCCATTCCATTCCCCTCTAACTACTCTGAACTAAGTAGTGAGATATTGAGCTTCAGGGAACTCTTTTTTCCCTCCAGGTTGCCTGCTTGATAGTTTTATCTGAGCTCCCAAGCCCATTTTTTTTGCACTGATAGTAGTACTTTGCTAGAGAGGCAAATTTATTTCTGCAGCAGAAAAAAGCTAGTGCCTGTATGGCATTCATAGATTAAGATGAAGGCAGCCACATACGGGTCTCATGACAGCCATCTTTGAACATTTTGGAAGTGTGTGTAAATGGCTGTTCAGCTTGGTTTTGGAGTGAAAAGTGAAGAAGAGCACTTTACTTTGATTGAAATGGGGATGAATAGCTCCCTAAGCCTCCTAGCTTGGGTCCATGAATACCACTTTGGAAGCATGAGGCATGCAATTCCTTGCACCAATACTGATGGGAATAACAGAAGAGGAGCTACTTAGTAGGTCAAGTATTTCCACTCAGGAAGAACTAGGGGTTCTTAACTTTTAGACGTATTTGCCCATCTCATCTTTGTGTACTGGGTTTTCATATGTTATGGCTGTGTTTAATGTATAACTGTTTTTATGAAACCAGGGCTTGAAGGAACACACTCCTGCTCTTCTGTTCTTAAACCCTGCTGAGCAGGGGTAGAACTGTGATGGGTATGAGGAACTAGGCCGGGCTGAGCTGAGGGATGCTGAGGGAAGTGTCCTGGACTGGAGGAGTACGCGGTAGGGGCTAGAGCCCAGTGGAGATGACAGGGTAGTACTGGTTCCTAAAACAAAGGCCCACCCTCCTGATCAAACCTCTTTGCCTTAGGAATACAGCTGGTTATGTGAAAGCTTCACAATCATCTTACTCTTATGTTTCTTCTCTGCCACCCCCACTCTCACTTTGAAACCTATTCGTTCATAGAGGACCAGGCTAATGCCCGTCTTTCAGCATTCCCTCCCTGGTGCCCACCCCTCCATCCCACTATGTATTGCCTATATTGGAATATGAAATATAGGACACTATATATTCATTTCGACCCTGTAATGTAGTAAGTTGTTTCTCTTCTGCCTTCTTCATTCAAGCAAAAGAGAAGTGTTTCCTTCACGGTGGTCTCAAGAAGCATGGCATAGTAACCAGATACACACATAAAATTAGGCTTTACTTAGCGTATTTCTGAAGAATATACCAATGACAATTTACAGCACCTATTTAAGAAACACAAAGATTACTAAATAATACCTAGTTAAATCACAAACATAGATCTCTTTGCATTGTCCAAGCAGGAGTCCATTATTCCTGTCCAACACACAGCACACACACAAAAAATACATTGTAACCATTTTAGAAAGGATCCAACTAAAGTCAACCAATATATAAAACCTCAGCCTTAGGCACAGTCTCTGGGACTGCTGGCCCAGGTAACAATATACAGTCACAAATAGGATTTGGTTGGGGTGTGATGGGGTTTCTCTTCTTGCTGAGAGGAGGAGGATAAAGTCCATTCCTTTCGTGCACCTGAAGGTAAGTTGTGCCAATGGGAACTTGGTCCCAGGATTGGAGTTAGACAATCCTTTAAAAAGGCACTTTTAAGTTACAAATACTATTTTTTAAAAGGAAATGTTTAAATTTAAAATGTAAAGATTGTCTGAGTATATTTTTTCTATTCTCAGTCTCAAAGTAGCACATAAAATTTGTTATTAAAGGCAGTTTACTGATTTAATAAGGGTGTATCTATAATATAGTTTTCTCATTGTAATATTTTTGTTCTCAAAATATAATAAAAGTATCTCACAGTTCTCTTTTGTCAGTTGCAAATATCACTGAACTACAACTAGAATTATCTTAACATCTTAGCCATGACCCCGAGAGGAGTCATGGGAGTCACCCATCCATGCCCCATTGTTGTCTCTCAGACAACCAAGTAAAGGGACAAAACCAGAGCAGTCTTTTATCTGGGTTTGGGTGCTGATCTCAGGGAGGGGGACAGGGATAGTCGCAATGTGGATCCGCTAAGTGCAAATCTTGTCACTTCACAGTCAGGTACTGGCTAAGGCTGGGTCTTGAAAGTGCAGCATTCTTTTCATCCAGCTAAGAGGACTCCGACAGTCTCTCCAGAGGTCCTTGCTTCTTGACAGGGAAAGGATTGTCTTCTTTGATTTTGCATTCTGTACATTCAGTTCATGGAAAACAGGCATACAGGTGCCAGGTGCGTTGGGGAGAACTGCCAGCGAGGACGTCAGTCAAGATGATTGATTCATATTAATGACCAGTCAAACCTGAATAAGCTCCTGCCTGTAATATGCTGTACCGGGGATTTAAGGAATGAAAGGCACCACTTCCTGCTAGCTCACCTTCGAGCCAACTTACATATCTTGTAGTATACACTTGAAAAATCAAATTTAAAAGAAACAAAGATACTATGTTCTATTTCAGAAACTGACCAAGGTGTTGGTCGCACATAGAATCTGCATGCACTTAATTAACTACATGTACATACTACTTGTTTTTTAGAATGACACTACCTACAAAGATACACAATCTAATACCTAGCACCTTATCTCCAAGATCACTTACGCTTTATATACAGTTAGAGCTTACATTTAGAAGAATTACTACAAAAGTTTCACATCACTGAAACAGGACAAAAATACCTAACTTTTAACACTAAAAGTTGTAACACAGATGAAGAGGGGGAAAAGCCACTCATGTTTGAAGCACCGAACTAAGACCAATCTTGTTTTTGACTATGCGTTAGACACAGGAATGAATCCTGACATAGCAAACCTCCTATGAGTGTACAAGTTACTGTGGTTTCCCCTTGGTGTGTATACTCTGAGATATGGAGGCTTTGAGAGGCAATGATGGAAATACCTAACTCCTATGGGCAACCTTCGTTTGCCTTGAGGATTCTTATCCTACTTACCAAAGAGCAGTGAACTGGCCAGTAACGTGGCAGTCAATGGCCGAGTTCAGTGGATTTTAGCTGTCCTATTTCTTCCTCCAGCCAGTTTCGTTGCTTACAGCAGAAATCTGCTGTCAGCAAGTTGGGCATCAGCCAGAGAGGAAGAGACTGTATAGAACTGGAAAGAATGTATGGCAAAGGTTTACTTTCTTTGGGAGTTTTAGATCATGATCTGTTTTTCCTGCTCATGCCTCTGTCTCTTCATGCCTAAGCTTGAAGGGGCTTTGTGCGACCAAGAGCACCGGTCCAGCCCATAGAAAATAAGACATAGGGAGGAAGAGAGTTAAAGCCACAAGTGACCATACTTTCTTTCCTTATCTTGGCTCCTGGCTAGCAGCCAACTAGTCCTTTAATCCTTGGTCTGCTTTAGAAGGAAAAGACATTTTGCTTGGAGACACCTCTCCTGACAACCTGTGGTTTGTCTTTAAGAGAAATACAACAAAAAAGACATTATGAAGTGAATTTTTTTTCCTCAAAGTATGTGAGAGGGTATTTAAGAGAGAAAATTTATAGTTCAGTAGGTTAAACTGTTACTCTTTGCTTCACCATAATGATCTCAAGTGTTTTGGCTTAGAGATTTCAAATGCTCAGAGGATGCATACTTTTTTTTCTCCTCTGAATGGTGTGTTTCAGACACTTTTTAAGAGATTTTTGGCAAAGTCTAAGAACGAAAGCTTATTTTATCATGCAGATTTTTTTCAGATAGTATGAAAAATTCTTCTGAAGTAACTTTACCTAGTTTAATTGATTAATTACAAAATAAGGCAATGTTAGGCACCTTATAATTTTATAGGTAAAAGATTTTTGTGTGTTTTTACTGAAACAATTAGATGGTATCTACAGGACTGAAGGCGTTTTCATAATGTGTCAGATAGGGCGCTTTTTAGAAATGAGGTGCCTAGTTCCTCCTAAATCATGAAATGGCACTTTTCCTTACCTGTTGAATTTGAAGCAGGTTTCAAGTCATCTCTAAATTGGGTCAGAGTTGGGCAGACAGAAAAGTACCTCAAATTGCTGGTCACTCCTATGGTTCACGTCCTTCAGCTTCCATGGGCCCCAGGTTCCTGTGAGTCTCATAGCTCTGGGTTTGGAAGGGATGGACAGGAGTGGGTGAGTGCACAGAGCTTCAGGCACAGGCATTCCTGAAGGGCCAGCATAGCAGGGGGCAGGGGGTGAGCAGGTGAAGACAGTGGGCAGGAGTGTAAGAGGTAGGCAGGCAGCCGGAAGTGCACAGGACTTGCCAGCAGCTGGTATGTGTGGTATCTTAGAGAAGAAGGACCCTCACGTCACCGAAGTCACAGAAGCCCAGGGTTTGCTCCTTGTTACTGCTTTCCCAAGCTTGTTGAAATTGGTGTGTTAGTCAAAGCACCTGCGGCTCCTTGGCAAACTAGATGCTCTGTTATTCTTAAGTAAGGAAATCATTCCATTTAAAATCACATCATTTCAAAGTCTGATTTGTCTGGCCCATGTACTTTAATGGGAAATTTTACTGCACATATGAAGTGGCCTTGGCAAAAGAATACATCCTTTAAAAACATTTAGGGAAAGCAATCGCACATGAAGATCTGTGAGGCTAATGATGTCTTTTTTGTGTGCTTTCAGATTTTCAAATGGCAAAACAGTATGTGCAGTAAAACCTCATTAAGTTGATAGTGCTTTATTCAAAATAGCAAAAAAAAATTTTTGAAGCAGTTGCTATCTTCAAGCTAACCAGAGGCCCTATTGTTCATTAGGCAGAAAATGTCATCAAAGCAGAACACCCTTAATTCAAAAGTCCTCTTTTCCAGCATCTTATTCGCAAAAGGTCTTCACCTTTGAGGAATCCAATTTGCCAAAAGAATGGACAGAGACTAAAAAAGGTAAAACGGAAACTTTAGAAGGAACTGGTGAGTCTCGGCATCCTAGAGAATGTTACGTGTGCTGTTAGATGGACTTACCACACTTGTACAGGCTCTGGTTCCATTTGGATTTGGGATTTTGGCAAACAATTTTCTCTGATACACTTTGAAAGGGTTGAGCTTTGAAAATAAAACAAGAAGTTCAGTTTCAGCAAAATGTTGGAGACACTTATGCTTGAAGTCCCTTTTGCTGCCCAAAAGCCATTTCCACTAAAACGACATGCTAAAGCTACCTTGAACCCCTTTGACTATCACAGTCTTGCAAGGCAATACCCCTTCCTCCACAGAGGATGGATCACATAAGCTGTTTCTGCACCTGGGTATCTCTTAAGGACAGGCTGTTGAGAGTCTGGCAACAAATTGGTATAATAAATTTATGACTATTCATTTGCTTCTCAGATTTTGGTAGAAAAATAAATGACTTGTGAGACTGGACTTCAGCCTGAATGCCTTGTTTGAATTACCACATGGTCCAAATTCATGGAGTTGGAATGAATAGAGTTTCCACGGGCATCCTGATTTGACAGGTCATCTGGCTATTACTTGGTTCTGTGCTTTCTTCTCTCCTACATCCTGAATATGACAACCCCAAGTTTCCATGCAGACATATTCATAGCCCAAATATACTGCTGTTTACCTCTCCCCCTTGAGAAACTCATGTTGGAATCTGTGAGGAGGAAGAGATAAAAAGAAATATATATGAGCTGAACATTTATATAAATGAAAATCCGAGTCTTCGTAAAGACATAGCAATCACACTAGAATCAAGCTAAACTATGAATATGGTCATGCTTATACAAAACCAGCTGGTGAACCATTTTGTTTAACTAAATAATCTGTTCTCTCCCTCCACCAATATTAACAGTGGATTTCTGCATGGACAGTTAGTTGGTTGTAGAGTTGCTTTACTTTGGATTTCAGGAGGAACAAAACCACTAGTTTAACCATGTTTTGGCTCCGTGTTATTTGGTCTGTACCCTCTGGACTAGGCATATCTTGGCCCAAAGTGATTTCAGGTTTGAGACATGAAAAATCTTCCTCTGTATTTACCCTAGGAATGAATTAGATATTTATAAAGATTTTCTCAAAGGGATAAATTTCATCTGCAATAATTAGGGTCTATGTGACCTGAATGCTTTGAATTTTGGCTTGTTTGGAATAGGTCAGATGTTTGCCAGGTATTATAAAACCATCCTGTCATTCCTCACTCTTACATTTTTCTCTTATACCTGAAGAGAGCTTAAAAGCTTTAGAGAGAACCATGGTATTGGTGGAGGAAGGAAAATCTTCATCCTGCCTTACTTGTCCCCATGTGGAGATTTTTGCCTAGGAATTCAGGAATGCAAAACAGACTTCTAATGGACATATGTCTTGACTGGCAGTGTGAGTTTTGCAGAACTTGACCACTCCTACTTGATTTTTTTTTTCTCCCTGGAAATACTGTTTGACCAAAAAAGTTAATCTGAAACAAAACAGAGCAAAACAAGCGATTGGAAAAGATCTGGAGCAGTCTTATGAGCATACCGATTCAGTCATGAAGGGGAAATTGGAAAATAGTTGCATGATTTCTGTCCCACTATTATTCAAATAGGAGACAGGAATTATTTTAGTGTCAATTGACAATTTTCCACTTTTATGGAAAGAACTCAGTCCTAGCCCATGTATTAACCAGGATTTTAGAGGAAAAAACCCAACAGGTTAGCCCCAAGGATGTGTTTGCCATCTCTCCCTGGACTAGGTTTGCATTTCATACATGTCCTTTCCTTTAGGGGATCGAGAAACATTCTTGTTCTTGGTATTCTAACCACACAAGGCCTTTTATCATAATTTGCATGATAGTCTCTGTGCCAGATCGAGGGGCTCTCCGGTTCACAATTTAGCTCATATACTCATCACTCCATCAGGATCTGTATCTTGGGCTCCGTGGAGGTTTGGGTCCATTGGTTTCCCTTCACTTGAATATAAACTAATCCCTGGCCCATAAGCTCCTGACCCGAGGGCCAAATAGTCTTTAAGTCCATAGGCATCAACTTCCCTGTTCCTCAGAGCTAAAGCTGGCATGTTGTAGCTCTGGGGAGAAAGGGAGAATACCAACCACAGGTCCAAAATAAATAGCCCTTGTTGCTTTACAAAATTTAGAGCCTAATAATTTTCTGAGGGAAAATTTTCAGTCAGAATCCTCAAGTCCATGCTTTGAGGGGCACACCTTTAAGGGAAGAACCCAGTTCCCAAGTCTTCCAAGTGTTTATCTACCTTGTGGTGGAAAAGGATTTGTGTGCAACGCCTTTGCCTGAAATGGTATGGGTCAGCATTAATGGAAGTATGCATGGTCCACTGAAAAGAAAGCTGCTTTTGTTTTCTGTCTCGTGGACAGCACAAGGTTTACATTAGCACTAACTTCAAGGCGAAGTAGCAGAATCATGGGAGGGAACGATTTTGCCTTCGGTTCCCCTCTCTGATCCAGCTTCACTTCCGGGCACATCTGGGTGGCTGCCTTCTTCTCTTGAAGGCTTTTGCTTGCAGAACAGCCTCTTCAGCATATCCTGGATTTCCTTCTTGATGGTCTTGTGCATGTACCCATAGATATAGGGGTGAATACAGCACTGCAGGAAGAAAAGCCAGATTATTATAGTGATCACCCACTGGGGTACCCTGGTTTGGACATCTACCCACACGGCCAGGACTGCTAGGAAGCAGTAGGGCCCCAGGGACAGCACGTAGGAGAAAATGATGAGGAAGATCACTTTAGCAGCCTTGCACTCATAGCACCTGGGCAGAGGAGGGCGGCTGTTGCTGTTCTGACGACTGGGTGAGAGCCTCACTGGGATTTTCACTGCTTCGACGTCATCCTCACTGAAATTGATGTCATCCTCACCAAATTCCATGTCATCTTCGCCCAAGCCTAAATCGATGTTGCACTGATGGACCTCTGCGTGGCCCTTGCTTGCCTTTGCACTGCTCTCCTTTGTTTGAGCTCCACCTTTCTTACCTTCCAAGCTGCCAACACTGACCTCCTCGCTGCCCTGGGCCTCCACGATACACTCACTCAGCTGCACGCTTCCTTCTTTCCCCTTCGTGCTGCCGTTCTTGGCTTCCATGGGGTCCTCTTCAGCCTCTGAGTTGCTCTCCTTGGCCTTGACCTCACCTTTATCCTGGCCATTGAGCTCGCCCTCATCCTGGAACTCAACCCTCTCTGCTCCCGCTTCATCCTCATTTTTCACACGGTCCTTGACCCGCACCTCCAAGCTGTGGCTCTTGACTCTGTACAGCAGGGCATGCTGCTGCCGGGCTACACTGAACACCACAGAGTAGCAGGCGATCATGACAATCAGTGGGATGACGATGAAGGACACCACGCTGAGAACCATGTAGCTGGGGCTGGACCCCCAGATCATGGAGCAGAGGGCGTTGTGCTCATCGAAGCCAGCCTGGCCCCAGCCATAGAGTGGGGGGGTGCTCTGCAAGATGGCCACAATCCAGGTGCCATAGAGAAGCATATAACCACGGCGCTGGGTCATCTTGGATGGGTAGGAGAGGGGATGGATGATGCACAGGTAGCGATCTATGGACACTATGACAATGGTGTTCACACTGGCAAAGGCGAACAGGTGAGTGAGGCTAACCAGGGCCGTGCAGAAGTGGCTGTTGAGGGGCCAGAAGAGAGGTACAGAAGTGGCCACGACCCAGGGGGCCACAAGAGCAATCTGCAGCAGGTCGGTGATGAGGAGGTTAAAGACGAATCGGTTGGTCACCTGCAGCAGCTGCGGCTTGCGCTGCAACACAAGCACCAGGACTATGTTGCCAAAGAAGGAAATAGTGAGGAAGATGAGCAGCACGGTCGACCTGATGATGCCGTGAGCCAGGCTGATAGGTATTTTGGAAAGGGGTACGCATGCCTGGGTGGTGGTGTTCTCCTGTGTGCTGTTGTTGCAGGTGGGCGCCATGGTGATGGCGGGCGGACGAGAGGCAGGGGGCCAACTCAGTGAGGGCACCGGCGGGCAGTGAAGGGGTGCACCGCACACAGTGTCTATGCTGGGGAGGAAAGAAACACGTGGGCGGAGTTAGTCCCTTGGCAGGAGGAGAAACCTTGTTGGCACTCAGCAGCACTGCTGCAGGACCCCTCCCTTGCACCCTTGCGCAGTCGCAGCCCCAGCCCGGGCAGCTTCCCTGGCTCTATCTCTGGCTCTCTGCGTCTCTGTCTGCCTTTCTCTCTGCAGGTCTGAATTCCTCCTGTCTGTCTCTCCTGCTAGTGTGCGCTCACACTCTAGGCATCCCCCACCCTGCGTCTGGAGGCAGAGTTCTGGTCTCTCTGGCTAGCTCTCTCACTGGCACACGCGCGTGCACTTTCTGTACCTGTCTGTTCACTAAGCGTAGATCTCTGTCTCTCTCCCGTGTCTAGCATGGGCGCTTTCTACCTCTAGGAGTGTGTGCCTGTGTTTTCTCTAAGGCTTTCACTCTGACCTCTCACCTCTTGCCTCTGTTTCTGTTACTCACTCACCTGCACGTGCGCAGTCTGCTCCCTCCCCTCGGTGGGTCGCTGTCATCTCGCTGTTACTCCCCCCTCTCCCGCTCTGTATCTCTTTCACCAAGCGCACTTTCTCTGGAGCTCTGTGCACGTGCCTCCTCCCGTTTTTCCTCCAGGTCTCTCGGTGCGTGACTCTGCCTCGCACTGTTCAGGTTGTTCCCTAGTGTCCCCCCGCCCCGTGCAGTGTCTCACCTCTGCATTTCTATCTCAGTGGATTTCTCTGAGAGTCATCCATCTCTGGGGGTCCCTAGCAACTTGTTGGGTATCACTAGCTGTTTAAGTGTCTCTGCACGTGTCTGGATCTCTCTCTGGTTCCACGGGGTCCACGTCTACACATGTCTCTCCTCCTGTCTCCCCCTGTTCTTTCTTTGCCCAGGTGCTTAAATTCTGGCTTCATCACTTTGGCGCTGCGCCATCCCTCTCCCTGGTCCCTAGCGCTCCAGTTAGTCTTACCTGTCTCTGGCTCCCTGCTTCTCAAGCTATGTCTCTGGCATGTGCGCTCCCTACTTCTGCTTTTCCTGTCTTTCCCTCTCCCCACCTTGGGACACTTGCTAGACTCTGTGTCCTCCACCTCTGAGTGTGTGAGCGCCACTTGTCTCTCTCCATCCTTCTTCCACAGCCCCTCACCTCGGTTTTTCTCGGGTTGGATCTCTGTCTCTTCGGACCTCTGTGTTCCTGTGGACTTTATTTTGCCATGGAAACCAGCGGCCTCCGTGGCCACCGTGGGCTCTGGCGATTCAGCGTCTAGTTTCTTGGCAGCGGGCAAGGAGCGGGTGCAAGGAGGATGCCTGCTCCCCCCACCCCCAAATTCGGCATCCTTGCACCCCGCTCCTTCTCCGTTGTGGCACGGGGTTGGGGACGGAGGGAGACTCGAGAGGAAGCGCGGGTACCGGTGGTGGGGAGAGTGTTTGGGGGGGGAGAGCGATGCAGGGACCAAAAGAGAATGAGAGACAGAGAAAGAATGAGAGACATAGAAAAAGTGAGAGACAGAGAGGGAGAGAGACAGGGTCAAGGAAGAGCAAATAAAAGCGTGAGAGTGAGCGCTAAAGCGGGAGACAGGAAGCGGGGTGCGGGGAGAGAATGAGACAGAGACCCTCAGAAACAGACCCGGAGACAGAGCGCGGGACTGAGAAGGAGAGACCAAAAAAGCGAGAAAGAGAGGTCAGAAAAGCGGGTGGGGAGCAGAGAAAGAAAAAGAAGAGGAAAAACCCAGGGGATTGGAGGGGCGCACGAGAAAGTGCGAGGGACCGCGCGAAGGTGACAGCCGGACGGACGTCCTGGCCGCCGTCAGTCGGGCTGCTGCAGACGGGGCGTCCGCGGCGCCGGAGCTCGGGGCTGGCTGCGCACGGGGCCGCGGAGGCTGGAGCCGAGCCGAGCCGAGCCGCTCGCTTACCTGTTGCTGCTGACGGTGTCGGCTGCGGGTGCTGCGTCCCTCGAGGCTCGCCCCGCTGGTCCAGGGCGCTGCTCCAGGCGCTGGTGGCCTCGAGCTCCTTCGCACCGGGCAGCGCCCGCGGCGGGTGCGGGACACGGAGCCTATGCCCCCACGTCCGACCCGAGCGCCGCGATGCGAGCTCTGAGCGGCAGCGGGGGCGTGCGGCGTCTTAAAGCTGCGCGGTGCCCTCACCTTGAGGCGCCCCCCCCACCGTCGGCCCCCGCCCGCGCCGGTGACGCACGAGGCCACGGGCGCCCAGAGGAGCGGGGCTGGCGGGGGCGGCAGCGGCGGTGGTGGCGCTGCGGCGGATCCCGTCCGATGTTCTCGCCCTGCGTCCCACCCCGGGCGCCTCAAGCTCACCAGGACCTCACAGAGTGGGGATTGGCTTCCGGACTGATTTTTGCGCAAAGCCCGTGCCTTGCTAGCCCCGGGATTTGGGGACCAGATTGCAGCCACAGAGCTGCACAACCCTTTCAAAGAGAGGGTTTGGACTCTGGCCTTGACTTCTGAAGACCCCCGGAAGTACAAACTGTTCTTGAGCGCAAAAGAGGAATCCTCACTTTAGCATTAACAATTTTCCATGAATTTCTCCAGCTCCCAGGCAGAGTTAAACAGCGACGTCTTTCCTGTAGATTTTGAGAGCATTTCATAATTTCATAGATGACAGGCTGCATTATTCTTTCTCCACCATATGATTTGATTGAAGTCTGCCTGTTTTTAACTCTCACTGTCTCCCCGCACCCAGTTGTTTACACAGAGAATACAACGGAATCCATACTGCTTCCCCAGCAGTAGAAATATCGCTAATATCTTCATTTTATAGGGACAGAAGCAGAAACCAAGAGAGATTACCCTACTTGTCCAAGTTGAAGTAAATATTGTACTAAGATATTGTGTTCTCCCTCAAATATGTGTTGGGTGCTTGGCATAGATGAGGCCTGTGAAGGCACCAGGGCACGAGGCGCCCTCTCCCAGCTCCACCCTATACCCCCGGACAGGGAAGGGTCTGGACAGGTGTCCCAGACCAGGGATCATTTACATCGGGTTTCCAAGGGGTGAGGAAGCCTCTTCTAGGCAGGAGAGTGGGAGCAGGGTGCTCGGTAAGAAGGATGTGTGCGGACAAGTAGGGCTCAGGAGCCAGCTTCGGGCAGGGCGAGGCTGGAAAGACAGTGGTTGTAGGGGGCTCCAGTGCCAATCTGGGGATTTGGGGCTTCAGGCTGAGATCCCCGGAGGGCTGTTGAAGATCTGTTTTGTTTTGAACAAGTTGAAAGGTACCCAAGTCTAAGGAGGACAATCAAATAAACCCGCATCCTGTTGCCACCACCTCAACCTGAACACTGACACATATTTTGGCATTCTTATTCACTGATGATTTTTTTACATCGGGCAATGTCAGGAGGTTTGGTTTTTTTCTGGGGTCTCCCAGCAGGATGAGGGTGGGGGCCGGTGGCATGTTGGACGGTGTAAGCAGAAAGGAGGCTGTAGTCAGACACACAAGAAGGGTCACAGCAGGCCACACAGAGGGAGACAGAATCAGTGGTGGCCAGGAGCAGGGACCTGGAGGTGTTGAGGATAGTACAGGGCGAGCACAAGGTACTGAGTTGATGCCAGTCCTTCTCCCTTTTCCTGTCGTCTGTCTCCTGGGCTGGGGAGATGAGGCAGGTATATTTTCAGGCCTCAAGATGCTCTTTGGTTTCCAATCCTGCATTTACTCTTTATGTCATTTGTCTCCCCCCACCCGCTAGGCCTGATTTTATCTTCCCAAGGTTGAATGGTAAAAACCTGGTCATTTTTCCTGAAGACAGTTTCCATGATAATCACTCACAATTATTAATTTCCAGCCTCATGTTGGCCATGGCGCAGAATCCTGGGTGCCAGGCACTGTCAAGTAGCAGTTGGCTCAGACTCGATTATTTTACAGTCACTTGGGAGGCAGTCAAGTTGTTAGAAGCAATCAGAGACAAAGTCCAAACCTTCCTGACCTTTTTCCCTTTCTTCATGGTTCTGAGAGTGCCCCAGACTGCCAGGACCCAGCAGTGGACTGGAGGAAACCTCTACATACTTGTCTAATGTGAGTGCCTCAGAAGGAGAGGCTCATGGAGTCTGCAGCTGCGGTGCACCATAGTTGCGATAGTCAGAGTAGTTGGGCTGGAGCTAAGGGGGTTGTTAGGGAGTGGGAGACCCTGGACAGGATGAGGCCTCTGCAGATGAGACCAGTGTGCTTTGCTTGCAGAGATACTAAGAAAGCGGAGAAAGTGCCAAGAAAGAAATGCAAACCACTTTTCTCTACAGGGAGAGGTTTGAAGGTAGTGGTTAATTCTGAGGTACCTTTCTCTTGTACCCTCCAGACTAAGCTGAGCTGATGTCCTTGGATTTTTCCCTTCCCTCCCCCTTCCCTCCCCTCTCCTTCTCTCCCTTCTCCTACCTTCCCTCCCTTTTCTCTTTCCCTGCCTTCTCTTTCTTTTTTCTTCCCCTGCCTTTCCTTCCTTTTCTCTTTCCTTCCCTCCCTCCTTTCTTCTCTCTTTCTTTTTTGAAGTACTGAGAATTGAACCTAGGCCTTCACACTGAGTTATATCCCAAACTCTTTTATTTTTTATTTTGAGACAGGGTCCTGCTAAGTAGCTAAATTGCTCAGGCTGGACTCAAACTTGCAATCCTCCTGCTTCGGCCTCTCAGAGTGCTGGGATTACAAATTTAGGCTACCAGGACAGGCTGTCCTTGAATTTCAAAGAAATCTAAAGAACCAGCTCCCTCACTTGGAGCCCCCTTGGGGAATGTGGATTTGACTTGAAGCCCTGCAGGCTCTGATTTTGATGGCTTGGAAGAGTCCTTCAATTTAAAGCCTTATTCGATTCTGGGGAGGAATGAGATGGGGAGAACATGGCGTGATGGCTCAAGGAGTCACCAATTCCCAAAATGAACATCACTATTCAGTATCAAAAGCCTGCACCAAAAAAGACACCAAATTATTTCCCTATTCTTATAGTTAAGTGGCAGCAGAGAAAGATTTGGCAAGTGGCGTCTATGGACCAGAGATGGAGGACAAAAAGCTGCTAACAAGAAAGAACCCCAGAACCAGACGACAATCACAAGTTGTGCCCAACTGATGTGCCAACAACCAGAGGAGGGAAGTTGGAAGACCTGAGACACAGCCAGGTGTCACTGAGTTTGTTGTTGTGGTGGTGGTATTGGGGATGGAACCCAGGATCTCACACATGCTAAGCAAGTACTCTACCACTGAGCTACATCACCAGGCCCAACACTGACATTTCTGAGGAATATTGACCAATTATGTTACTGAACTTCTTTTCTCTTTCCTCTTGATTAAATTCAAGGGTTTTTTGGAGGGGAGAGAGGGGGTTGCTGGGATCTCTACCACTGAGTTACATCCCCAGCCCTAGTCATTGGTTCTATAAATATTAGGTGCAGAAGTCCTTGAGTGTCTACCATGTGCCAGGGACTATTCTTATTTTATTATATTTAAGCTTTAAGGAAACTATGAAATAAGGATTAATACTATAGTTTTAAAATCCAAGACACCATATATACCAATAAGAAAGAGAAAAAAACCCTGCAAATTTAACTATCATTCCATTGCTGGCAAAATACCTATTGATTTCAAAGGTGCTGAAATGTGAAATGCACATATACTTTAGAGTCAACTTAAAACAGTACCAATCCTGTCGTTACAGAGAGGTTTAGCAATTTATGCAAAATCACATACCAAGTAAGTGCTGGAGTCAAGAGTTAAAAGCTGTTCTAGCTGATTCCAAAGCAGGGGTTATTTCCTTGGCTGCTTCAAGGAGGTGTCCAGCCAGCAGATTTCCTACTGTTTAGTCCAGATAAAACTTGTGCAACAAGATGAATGGGAACTAGGGATTGCTAGAATTGTGGGAATGTAGTCGTAGACAGATGTGGTTGCAGTAGTCATGGTTTCTTTTTGTAGAACACATGGTTCCTTAGAGGGCAAAATCACTAAATCAGTCAATTCTAAATCACACTCCTTCCTGCTTAGCAAGTTCCGAATATATCAATGGGGAAAAATGTATGGTTTTGCTCTGGAGTGTCTGTCCATGGCATGTTATTCAAATTTTCAGTGTTATGAATTACTCTGATAGTATTCACTTTAGGCCAAACTCTAGAGGGTGCTTGTAAAACTGAACAGAAGTAAAGTGTTATTTGGGTGTGAGTTAATACAGCCCATTCAGTGGGCTTGGGTGGTACAGAAGGTCTGGATTCCAGAACTAAATCTATCCAAATAAATTGATTTGGGAGAAAAAAATCAGCAGAAAATATGAGTAACTGTGAATTTGAAATGGCGAGAAGAAGGGTTGATTTCTGCTTTAAACCCATGACTAACTTGCTATGTGACTTTGGGAATATCCTATCCTTTCTCTGATCTCTGTTCTCTAATCCACTAAATAAATCTGGCTGCAGGGGGTGGACAGTAGAAATGAAGATGTTAAGTAATCTCTAAGGATCCTGTCAGTTTATGATCTTTGGTCCTGTCTGCTTTCTTGCTAGCTATTATGAAAAACCTCAAAACAAACCTGACCCAAATATTAAAAAATACTGAGAGCTAGACTTTGCTCCTATCCATGAAAGAGTAACAGAAACTGGATTTGCCTTTTTACCTCCAACAATTCAAAAGGTGGACAAAATACATAAAACAATGAGTGTCAGACACTGGAGAACACGTCTTATGGGATAGTGATCTTTAAGAAAAGGAAAACAAATGAGACAAGCTCTGCAATTGTCTTAGTTTGCTACTAGAGAGAGTTTCTAGACCTCTGCAGACCTCTGGAAGTCTTCCTAAATTGAGACACATTTCACAATTCAAGGAGGCAAGTGTGGCCAGAATTTTCAGGGCAAAGTACCAGAGAGGAACTCTCCAGAGAGAAAGCACAGGTGCTCTGTAAAATGTTCCCCTTCATCTCCTTGGTGAAATATTGATCAGCATATACATGTGCTGATGCAAGGCTGGGAAAGAACCACTCAAAAGAGGTAGGAGGAATGAATTCTAGAGTTCACACAAAGCTGGGAATAGTTCAGTTTCCCCACAGTCAGAGAAAAAGAGAGAGAGCGAGAGAGAGAGAGGGAGAGAGAGTGAGAAAGAGAAAAAACCTCAAAAGTTCAAGATATTCAGGACATCAGATTAAGTCCTCAGAAGAGGATCGCCTTAGTAGTAGAGCCCAATTCACCTTCATGTAATGTTTGCTTTGAACAGTTCAAACTGTTTCCATATGACTTTACTGTAACTCAGAGCAAGGCTTAATGATACTTAAAAGAGTACAAAAATATTCAGCACTCAATAAGGTAAAAATAAAACATTACAAGGCATGCAAAGTAGAAAAATATGACCAATAGTGAAAAGAAAAATCCTAAAATAAAAACTAACACAGGTTATATAATTGGTAGACAAGGATATTAAGGTGGTATTTAAAGAAATACGTGTTCAAGAAAGTAGAGGAGAGTATGGAGATGTTAAGGTGAGACATGGACAGACTCAAATCTTATAGAGATCAGAAATATTATATGTGATATACAAATACATTGATGACATTATTAACATGCTAGACTGCAAAAGAAAAGATTAGTGAACTTGAAGATGAAGCAATAGTACTGTGCAAAATGAAACAGAAAGAAAAGAGATAAAAATAATTGAGCAGAGAAACAAGGTGTGGGACAACTTCAAGAGGCCTAATGTATATGTAATTAGAGACCAGAAGGAGCTGAGGAGATAGAATCAAAAAATTCTAGCTGAAACTAATAAAAGTTATAAACTCAGAGATGAAAAAACTTCAATAAAATTCAAGCACAAGAACTGTCAAAGCACATGATAATATTTACAGTTTCTCCACGAGTCTTTACCATATATTTGGTGAGGATTAAGTGGAAATGTATTCTTATGCACTGTTTTTGGAATGGAAAACAGGGCAATTATGTGTACTGGAAAATAGTTTTGTCAGTTTACAAAATGACCATACGACCCAACCTCTATACTGAAATGAAAGAATAAGAGAAATGAAAATACTTGCCCATACAAAGATGTACTTTCATTTGTATACATTAAGAACCAGAAATAACTTCAATACCCATCAGTAGATGAATTGTATACCCATACCTTGGAATACTACTCAGTCAAAAAAGAGAACAGATCTTTAATACATGAAACGGTTGGATCAATCTCAAAATAATTATGCTGAGTGAGATAAGCCAGACCAAAAAAGAGTAATTATGTTATGATTCTACTTATGTAAAAATCCAGAAATTCAAACTAATCTAAAGTGGCATAAAATAGTTTGGTGGTTGCCTTGGAATGAGGGGTGAGAAGGAAGGGGAATGAATTACACAGGGTCGTGCAGTATCCTTTGAAAATGACCCAAGTATTCATTACTTTATTGTGATGATAGTTTCATAGGTATATATGTATATCAAAACTCATCAAATGGTATTCTTTAGCTATGTGCAGGCTAATCTATATGTATTTTACCAAAATAAGACTGTAAAAAAAAAAAAGACTCTTGGAGGAAAACCTCAAAGCCAATGGTTTGTGTGCCTAGGAGTTCACCCCCAGTATTGTAACAGTGGCTGTCCCCTGACAGGGACCATCAGGCCTGCTAACACCTCTGTATTGGCTCCAGTCAGTCCATCCTTTCATCCTGGTCATCAGTATCCTGGCCCCATCTTCCCTTTGTGATGGGAAGACAATGTGAGTTTCTCCCAAAAGCTTACAGAATTACATCCATCCAGCCGGGCGTGGTGGTGCACGCCTTTAATCCCAGCACTGGGGAGGCTGAAGTAGGAGGAGTGTTGTGAGTTTGAGGCCGGCTTGGGCTACAACGCGAGCGCAAGGCCAGCCTGAGCTACATAGTGCGACCCTGCCTCAAAAAACTAGGGCTGGGAGTTTGGCTGAGTGGCTTAAGCGCCTGTCTAGCAGGCGTGAGACTGTGAGTTTGATGCCCAGTGCCACAAAAAAAAAATTACGTCCACCCGCTCGGAGCTGACTAATAGCTCCAAGTTACTGAGGATTTACACTTGACTTAGCACTTGACCTCTTCCAGCTCATTTTGTGACTGATGTGAGGTAGGTGCTGTCATTAGCCTTGTTTTACAAATGGGGACCTGAAAGCCTAGATAGGAGCAGTGAGTTAGAGTTGCAGAGGGATAGTCAGGAATGGAGTCTGAATTTAGGACTGACTCTAGCTTTAAAGCCCGGATGCTGAACTGCTATACCATTTTGCCTCCATATCATAAGGTTTTTAGTTACCGCTGAGGTACAAGGAGCTTTATACTGTATCTCATCTAATTTTTCATTGCTTTTGTGAGATGGTTACTGTTATTATTATTTTTGTCTTGTTTGAGACAGGGTTTCACTATGCTGTTTGGTCAGGCCTTGAACTCACTTTGTAGCCTAGGCTGGCCTTGAACTAACAGCAATCCTCCTGGCTCAGTCTCTCAAGTGCTGAGATTACAGGTGTATACCACCACACCTAGAAAGGCAGTTATTATTAATATTCCTTATTTTGTAGAAAACTGAGTGCTGAGAGGTTCTCTAGTTTGCTTGCAGCCATCTCAATAGCATGTGATGAATCAGAGCTCACTCTGTAGCTGCTTGGCTTATAGTCATCGCCAGGTCCAGAAAGCCTTAAACCTTCTCATCTTGGAACCACACATAATCTTCTAGAGTAGACTCGCTCAGAGGCTCCCAAGTTTCAAAGGAATCAGGTGCAGTATCAGGTGCCAGGAGCACTCAAACAGGTACAACTCATTCGGCAATCTGCTTTCCTTGAGTGGAGGGCCTATGTGGTTAGAGCTCACACAGCACAAATTACTATTTAATATCCACAACATCAAGCATTTCAGATCTCTCATGGCTCTGCAGTAAATGTCAGGGCCTCCAAAGTTGTTAGAGGCTAGTTTATATTTTGTTTGTCATTAAAGTAAGACATTTGGAAGTTCGACTCTATAAAAGAGTATAAGCACTGAGGTTGATGGCAGTTAGGAATCAGAAGAGAGTCTGGGGGACTTTGGGTTCACCAGAGAAAGGTATTCATCAAGGATGCTCAGGTGATTGGCCTGAGCTGTTGGTGTTGTCTGTTGGCTATGGAGATATTACCCAAATGCCTCCAAATGGAGACTGTGAAATATAGGATTACATTTCCACAGGGAGTAAAACAGTTCTGCCAGGCTCAGATGGAAGTCTTAGAGTGGGGGAAATACCAATCTGTGTAGGCCAAACTCTGATGGCTAAGGAGTGTTTAAGTTTCTGCTCAGAGGAATGTAAATAGTTACACTTTTCTAGAAGATTCTTATGTGAAATTCTTCCAAAGTCATGTTATATAGTTACAGTGTAGTGCTTGGAGACAGCTTATACTGGTTTGTGAGAGCTGATAGTTAAATTTTCAGGAATTTTATAAGCAATCGTTAAAAATTAAGTTATATAAAATTACAATTAAATGAATTGCATTTAAGACAAAGTGAATCAATAGTCAAAACACATCATTTGCCAATTATTTTGTCACTTTTGATTTCTATCTGTGATGTTGCAGTTGTTTCGGTCCATTGTATGTGTATGGTATGAATATGTATTTTATGACAGTGAGCTGCCACCTGTCTCTGCCCAAGCCCACCTTCACTGACATCACGTTGGCTGCTTGAAAGCTAAAGGAATTGATTCAGCATGAAAGTCATCAGACACTACAAATCAGGACATGTGTTGTTTCTCTGAGAGCCAGCACATCAATGTCTACTCAGCGTTTTATTTTCATTTTTGTAGACTTTTATTGAGATATAGTCCACAAACCCTACAATTTATCCATTGAAAGTGTACACTTCAACTTCTTTTAGTATATTTACAGATATGCACCACCATCACCAGTCAATTTTGAAACACTTTTGTGACCTCAACAAGAAACCCTATAACTATAGCTAACAGCCTTCTATCTACCTACACCTTCTGGCCCCTGGCAGCTAGCAATATACTTTCTGACTCTATAAATTTGCTTCTTCTGGACATTTGGCATAAATGGAATCATGAAATATGTGAGGGTTTTGTGACTGGTTACTTTTACTGAGCACAGTGTTTTCAAAAGTCATCTGTGTTGTGATGTGTATCAATTTGATGCACGTTTTTATGACTGAATAATATGTCAGTGTATGGCTATATAGAGCCCGCCAAAAAATGTGTACGCACTTTAGGGAAAGAAAAATAATAGGCTGCTTTTTCAATAGATGGTGTATGGAGACCCTAGAGGATGTTATATATTGTTGAAAACTCACTAGACTGCTGGCCCTTAGAGTAGAACTTGAAAATGCATGTGCAGCAATCTCAATGACCAAAGTTACCCCATCAGCAGTTCGCTGTACTAATAAATGTCTGGAGGCTCATGGACACTGCTTTGAGCACCTTTTGGAATGGTAGAGGCCAAAGGGAGCTTGTACTAGTCTCCTCATGTTTCAGTAAATTTAGTATTAAAATATTTATGCAGGGTTTTCTTTTCCTGAAGTGTTTATTCATTTGCTGATGGACATTTGGGATGCTTCTACCTTTTGGCTATTGTGAATAGTGTAGCTGTGAACGTTCATGTAGAAGCTTATGTTTTAGCACCTGTTTTTCATTCTTTCAGGTATATGCCCGAGTGGAATTTCTGGGTAATATGATAATTCTTTTGAACTTATTGAGGATTCACCACATAGTTTTCCATAGTTATTGCACCATTTTATATGCCTACCTACAATGTATGAGGGGTCTGATTTCTCCACACCCTCACCAACACTTGTTGGTTTCCTTTTTATTTTTAATTATAGTCATCTAAGTGGTGTGAAGTGCTATCTCATTGTGGCTTTGATTTGCCTTTCTGCACTGACTAATGATGTCAAGCATCTTTTCATGTGCTTATTGCCATTTGTCTATCTTCCTGGGAGAAATGTCTATTCAGATTCTTTTGTTGAGCAGTTTTTAAATATCTCTAATCCTCAAAATAACTTCAAAAAGTGTGTGTCATGATTCCTGTCTTCCAGTTGAGGCAAGTGAGACACAAAGGGATTAAGACACTTGCTTAACTTGCATGCAGCTGGAAACAGAACTGGGATTTGAATCTGGCCTGCAAACCCATGCTCCTTCTATTACACCACAGTGTTCCCAAGACCCTCGATTTATCAGCTGATGCTCAAAGGCCAATACTCCTGTCCGGTGACTGTTGTCCTGAAAAACATATTCCAGCCTGGGTTCTAGTCCTGGTTCTGTCCTCGATCCTTCATATCTTCGTGTCTCAAAGGAGTACTTTAAACTGGATGACCTCTGTGTGATTCAGTTAGTTTAGTAGTAGAACCGGCCTTCTCATTCTGGATGCAGGAGTTACAAGGATTTGTACAAAGGAGGCTTGATTGCTTGGTGTGTTATTTTGAGTGGTTAATGGGATTCTTTTTCTCAGAGCATTATGTTACGCTTGCCTACACTGATGCTCACCTGCTACTTTTCATCCCACTCACACAGCCTCTCAGCATCTCCCTGCCATTTAATCTAAAGAGCTTAACATGTTACTACCCAGAGGGGTTGGGTGTTGCCTGGAAACCTGAAGTTTTTACTAGGCTGATTCTCTTTCCATATAAATTTTGAATAAATCAAGACAGATCCCTCAACTAGATTTTGGGAGGCAACCATTGTGCGTACTCTTCTCTCCCCAGAGAAGGTCAGGCTTATCCCTCTGTTTCCTGTCCTGTGTTTGTTGCTTATTCATAATGCAACTATAGCCCAAACCCTGTAGTGATCTGGTACCATGTCAAAAGCGTCTATTCTCACACTCCCTTTATGTCCGCATGTGTTTTTCTGCTGAAAAACTTATCGGTCAGGTATGACATCTTTGTGCAAATGCTGGACAAAGTTGCCAATAAGCCCATCCTTTGTTACAAAAATCATGTTTCTCAACCTGTGCCCTGGGTTTTCTTAAGGTTCTACCTTAAGAACAGAACTTATACTGCCAATGTTCCAGCCTTTGCCATGGGAGAGCTGGGTACAGGTAGGCTGTATCTTCTGGTGTAGCTTGATGGCAGACATTTACCCCTAAGTCCTAGTGAAGGGTGAGTATTTAGACTATTCTTTAGGCCCTTGACATCCACAGCACTTGCCATTTTCTGGTCTAGTGACTCATTCACTACTAATGAGTACTGGGGAGAGAAGCCTTAGCTTCTGATGACTTTCAACGTCCAGCGATTCCTCCTTACTTTTTATTTTTTATTGTGGAAAATTTCAAGTGCATGCGAAAATTCAAGACAACAGCTTAATAAGCCCCACCAGCTCATCACTGAGCTTAAGCAATTACCAAGCCATGGCTAATCTTTCATTTAGCTCCCACCCACTCCTCTATCCCCTGGAGCATTAAAAGAATAACAGCTTTTTTGAGGCATACTTTACACAATATAAATTTCAACCATTCTAACAGTCAGTGTTTGTTAGTTTACAGAGTTGTACCAATATCCCCATGATTCAGTTTGAAAACATTCTTATTACCCAAAGAAGGTTCTTTGTCCCCTTCTCCTTCACTTCCTATGCCACTTTGAGCTCCTGACAGCCACTAATCTATTTCCTGGCCGTATAGATTTGCCTCTCCTGGACATTTTAAATAAAATGGAAGAATAAAATCTGCAGTCTTTTGCATCTAGTGCATTACACATAGCATAGAGTTTAAAACATTTTTCCGTGAATTACTGTCTTATAGATCAGTAGTTTGTATCTTTTAATAATTGAATAGTGTTCCATCATATAGATATACTGCATTCTGTTTATCCATTCACCAACTGATGGAAATTTGGATTGTTTCCACTTTTTGACTGTTGTGAATAATGTTATAAATATTCACTCAGAGCATTTTGAAGCAAACTCCTGATATCTCGTTTCATCTACAAGTACTTCACTATACGTATCTAACTAAAACATAGGAGTCTTGCTGGTTGTGGTGGCCCACGTCTGTAATCCCAGCACTAGGAAGACTGAGGCAGGAGGATCATTGTGAGTTTGAGACCAGCCTGGGCTACAAAGTGAGTTCAAGGCCAGCCTGAACTGCATAGTGAGACCCTGTCTCAAAAATTAGGGCTAGAAATTTAGCTCAGTGGCATAAGCACCTGCCTGGCAGGTGCGAGGTTATGAGTTTGATCCCTGGTACCAAAATAAATAAATAAATAAATAAAAATAAATAAATAAAATAAAAGATACCCACAACCCTATCATTATATGTAAGGTAATAATACATTTTGAATATTGTGAGTTATCCAATGACTGATAAAATTTCATACTATTTTTTAAATGCCATGAGATGTTCTTTTACTTTTATAGTGTGTTAGTACACAGATAAGTGCTATGCATTGTGATTTGGTTGATATGCATTTTAAACCTTTTTTTCTCGACAAATTTTTCTCTCTTTGTCTCTGTCTCTCTCTGTGATTGTCTATCTTTCTGTCTCTGTCTGCCTGTCTGTCTCTGTCTCTGTCTCTGTGTCTGACTCTGTCTATCTCTCTCTCTTCTCTCCTCACTTGTCTCTATCCTCCCTCCTCCCGCCTCCCTCCTTTTCTCTCTTCTCTGGAACTTGTTTCTTGAAGAAATGAGATCATCTGTTCTGCTAGTTTCCCACAATCTTGTTCTTGCTGACTGCATCCTTGTGATGTTTGTTCCATGTTCCTCTGTCCTTCGTATTTCCTATAATTGGTAGTTTGCAGGTTGATTGAAACACATTTACCTTTTGTTCTTCACAGGTGGTGTTGTGTGCTTCCATCAGGAGGCTGATGATGTCTGATATCTCTCTTTTATTGTTAGCGTCTAGTAGGAGTCATTGACTAGATTCATTAGCTAGCAGTTCTCTTTTCTGATTTAACTTATTGTTTTAATAGTAAATTTTAGATAATATTCACCATAGAGAATTTTGTACCCATACATGATATATCTTGCTAGTTCTTTTTTTCCCCATTCTCCTCCCCTCCTTTCAGCTCCTCTTCCCCTCCTTATTTACAAAAGCTTTGTTTCCATTTTTTCCTTCTATCCTCTTTTTCTTATGTCCTCCCCTTCCTTTCCTACCCCCCTTGTTTCCCTTCTCATTTGAACATTTCGTCCCATTTCCCAATATCTGTTATATATTTTGGTCCTTATTTATATTTTTGGTTTCTTATACCAGATAAAAAATGTGACATTTAAACAGGTATGTCTGATTTGTTTCCCTTAAGAGTATGGGTTCAAGGTGCATCCATTTACTTAGAAATGCTTCAAGCTTATCCTTCTTTATGGCAGAGTGGTACTCCATTGTATTAAAACCCCCCACATCTTCTTTATCCATTCATCTGTTGATTGGCATATGGGCTGTTTCCAAGATTTAGCTATTACAAACTGTGGCACTATAAACATGAGTATACATATATCGCTATGGTATGATACTTTTAATGCTTTTGGAAAGATACCAAGAAGGGGAATAGCTGGGTCAAATGGCACCTCCATTCCTAGTTTTTTGAGGAATATCCACACTGATTTCTACAGTGGTTTCACCAGTCTACACTCCCACCAACAGCCCCACCAACATTTGTTATTGGTTGATTTCTTGATAATAGCAATTATTTATGTAGTGAGTTGGAATCTCAACATTATTTTAATCTGTGTCTCTCAAATGACCAATGATGTGGAATGTTTTTTCTTATGTTTATTTGCCCTTTGTACTTCTTCTTCTGAAAAATGTCTATTCATTTCAGATTCTCATTTTTGGATTGGGTCATTAAATTTGGGAGGTCTGATTTTTTTGAGTTCTTGATAATAATCCTTTGTCTGAGGAACAACTGGCAAACATTTTTTCAACATTGTGGATTGTCTCTTCACTCTGTTCATGGTTTCTCTTGCTATGAGAAAGCTTTTTAATAAGATGAGATCTCAGTTGTTGATTCTTTGTGATAGCTTCTGTGTGATTGGTATTTTATTCATAAAATTTTTGCCTACATCAGTGTCTTCTAGAGTTTTATCTATTCTCTCTTCTGGCAGATTTAATGTTTGTATTTTAATATTTAGATCTTTGATTCATTTCAAATTTAGTTTAGTGCATGATGAAAGATATTGGTCCAATTTTAATCTTCAGCATGTGCACAGCAAGTTGTTCCAGCACTATTTATTAAAAAGGCTGGGCTGAGGAGAACCAGAAAGGAAGGTATGCAGCCCTCCATGTGCCACCAGTGGCCCTGCCTTCCAGGGAGAACCAGGAAGGAGGGTTCTCAGCTACCTGTGTGCCAGTGGAAGCCCTGCTGGCCAGGAAGAAGCAGGAAAGAAGCTCTGCAGCCCCTCCATGCACCAGTACTAACACTAAACAGCTCCCTGTATACCAGCAGTGGCCCTGCTGGTTGAGGAGGACCAGGAAGGAAGGTATGCAGCCCACTGTGCACCTGTAATGGCCCTGCCAGCCGGGAAGAACCAGGAAGAAAGGTGCATACCCCCACCATGTGCCAGTGGTGGCCCTGCTGGCTGGGGGGAACAAGGAAGGAGGCCATACCCCTCCCCCAAGAGCCAGTCATTGTGTGGGCTGGGAGAACCCCCCCAATAAGCAACCAGTTGATTCAGAGGAACACAGGCTGAGATGATAATAACTGAAGTAAAGAAACAAACCTAATTCTTATATTGTTTGACTGACTTTGCAAGTCTAAAGTCAGTGGTCTGAGCAACTATTTAGAGGATAACAGTGTGCAATATAGTAACCATTGTGGATTTCATACTGTCTTATCACTGTTTTGTTTTGTTTTATTGTTCTGTTTTGTCCTTTTAAAATAAAAAAATGAAAAATAAAGTGGCTGTCCTTCTTCCAGTGAAAGTTTTTGGTTCCTTTGTAAAAGATAAGGTGGATGAATATGTCTGGTGTTGTTGCTGCATCTTCTAATCTGTTCCATTGATCCTTGGGTCTGTTTTTCTTTTTTGTCTTTGTTTCTGTTTTTTTTTCCTAGTACCATGCTGTTTTTTTTTTTTAAATCACAGTAGCATTGTAATATATTTTTCAATCAGGGATTGTGATGACCCTGACTTGACTTTCTTGCCCAGAATTGCTTTTGTTATTCTAGGTTTTTTCTGGTTCCAAATGAATTTTAGGATTGTTTTCTCTAGATCTGTAAGATATGGTACTGGTGTTTTGATTAGGATTGCATTAAATCTGTATAACAGTTTTGGAACTATGGCTGTTTTCACTATACTGGTTCTTCCAACCCAAGAGCAGGGGGGATATCTTTCCATTTTCTGATATCCTCTTCAATTTCCTTCTTAGAATACTGTAGTTTTCAGTGTAGCGGTCTTTTAGTTCCTTCATCAGACTGATTCCTAGGAATTTCATTCTCTTGGATGCTATTGTGAAAGGTGTTGTTTCCCTTATTTCTCTCCCAGTGAGTTGTTATTTGTGTGGAGAAATACTATTGATTTTGAGCATTGAATTTGTATCCAGCTATAGTACTGAATTCGATTATTAAATCTAGAAATCTTTGGGTGGAGTTTTTTGAGTCTTCTATGTAGAGTATCATGTCATCTTCAAATAATGATAATTTAACTTCTTCCTTTCTTATCCTTATTCCTTCTATTTCTTTCTCTTTTCTAATTGCTCTGGCTAATGTTTCCAGACCTATATTGAATGGGGGTAGTGATAGTAGACATCTTTGTTTTGTTCCTGATTTTAGAGTGGAAGCTTTTCAGTTTGTGTCCATTCAGTATGATGTTGATTGTTGGTTTTCATAGATTGCTTCTATCAGTTTGAGATAAGGGCCATCTATTCCAATTTTCTGTAGGGTTTTTATCATGCATGGGTGTTGGGCTTTGTGAAGTGCTTTTTCTGCATCTATTGAGATGATCATATGGTTTTGTTTTTGGCTCTGTTAATATGGTGTATTACATTTATTGATTTACATATGTTGCAGTACCCCTGAATCCCTGTGTTGAATCCTACTTGGTCATGGTATATAGTCTTCCTGCATTCTGTTTGCCAGGATCTTATTGAGTATTTTTTTACATCCATGTTCATTAGGGAGATTGGCCTGTAGTTCTCTTTTTTGGTTGTGTCATGTTCTGGTTTTGGTATCAGGTAATGGTTACTTCCAGGAATGAATTTGAGAATATTGTTTCCATTTCAATTTCATCCAAGAATTTGAGAAGTAGGGTATTATGTCTTTTCTAAATTTCTAGTAGAATTCAGCAGTGAACCCTTCAGGGTTGGGGCATTTCTTTGTTGGTAGGTTTTTAAATACATCTTCAATTTCATTGACTGATACTGATTTGTTTAGAATTCGTATATCTTCTTGATTCAGCTTTGGTAATTCATATATATCTAAGAATCTGTCCATTTCTTCTGTGCTTTGCATCATATTAGAATATAGGTTCTCAAAGTAGGTGTTGATAATCTCCTGGATTTCTGCAGGATCTGTTGTGATTTCACCATTTTTATTCCTAATTGCTTGGATCTGAGTCTTTTCTTTCATTTTTTGGATTAGGTTGGCTAAGGGTTCATCAATTTTATTTATTTACTTTTTGTCTCTTTTGAAACAGAGTTTTACTATGCAGTTCAGGCTGTCCTTGATTATTTTGTAGCCTAGGTTGACCTTGAACTCACAGCTATCCTTCTGTCTCAACCTCCCAAGTGCTGGGATTACAGATGTGTGCCACAACTCACAGTTAATTTTATGTAATGTTTTAAAGTACCAATTCCTCAATTCATTGAATATTTGTATTGTTTACCGAGTCTCAGTTGCATTAATTTCTGCTCTAATCTTTATAATTTCCTCCCTGGTATGAACTTTGGGCTTGACTTGCTCATCTTTTTCTACAAGCTTCAGGTTCAGCATTAAATTGTTTATTTGAGCTCATTTGGTTACTTTGGTGCAAGAAATGACAACTATAAATTTCCCTTGTAGGACTGCTTTCATTGTGCTCCATAAGTTCTGGTATGTTGTACTGGAATTAATGTTCAGCTGCAGAAACTGTGATTTCTTCTCTAATTTCATATGTTATCTATTGCTTGTTTAGGAGATTGTTAATAAATTTCTATGTGTTTATGAAATTTTTGTGGTTTCTTTTGCCATTTATTTCCAATTTCACTATACTATGGTCTGATAATATTCATGGGAAAACTTCAATACCTTTGCATTGACTTAAGCATGTTTTATAAGCCAGTATGTGCCGTATTTTGGAGGACATTCCATCTCCAGCTGAGACGAATGTGTATTCGGATGTGTATTCCTACAAGGGTGAAACACTCTAGACATCAACTAAGTCCATTTGTTCAATAGTTTGGTTTGGTTCTGATATTTCTTTCTTTCTTGAATTTTTGTCTTGTTGATTTTTTTTTTTGTGACAAGGTATTGAAGTCCTCTATTACAATTGTATTAGTGCTTACTTGATTTTTTTTTTTTTTTTTTTGGTACTGGGGATCAAACTCATGACCTCACACTTGCCAGGCAGGTGCTTTATGCCTCTGAACTAAATCTCCAGCCTCTTACTTGATTTTTCATGTCCATTAATATTTGTTTTGTATATTTGGGTGTGCTGGTATTTGATACATGTATATTTATGATTGTTAGCTCTTTCTGCTGGCTTGTTTCCTTTACAAGGATGTAGTGACCTTCTTTGTCTCTTGATCATTCTTGGCTTGAGATCCACTTTGTCGGCAAATGGAATACTTACCCCTGCTTTTTTATGGGTTATTGTTGTATGGAGTATTGTTTTTCATCCTTTGACTCTCAGTCTATAAATTTCTTTTTGACTTAAATGTGTTTTTTGTATGCGGTATGTTGTTGGATCTTTGCTTTTTGATGAATTATGCCAATGTGTTTCTTTTGATAGGTGAATTGAGACCATTTATGTTTACAGTTATAATTGGTAGCTTTGACTTATGCTTGTCATGTTTTCCGGTTGTTTCGTTTTTTTCTTTGTTTAATTGCTTTCTTTGCCTGGTAGATTTGTTTTCTTAGCATTCTTGGAATTGTAGTCCTCACTATCTCTTTCTAGAATATCCTTCAGACTATCTTGAAGTGCTGGGTTATTGGTAATGAATTTCTTCAGGTGTTCTTTGTCATGGGAGTATCTCATTTCTATATTGATTTTGGAAGATAGTTTTGCAAGTTTCCTCAATTTAGGCTTGGATTTGTTTTCTTTTGGGGCTTGAAATAGTTCACTCTAAGCTCTACTATACTTGAGAGTTTGTGTTGAGAAGTCTGCTGTAATTGTAATGAGCTTTCTTTTATAGGTGATTTGTTTGTTTTCTTTAACAGTTTTTAATATTCTGTTCTGTTGAATTTCTGGAATCTTGACAATTATATGCTTTGGTATAAATTTTTTTGACTATGGATAATTGGAGTTATATATGCTTCATTTATCTGTATGCCAAATTCTTTTTCCATGCTTAGAAAGTTTTCTGCCATTACTTCTGTGAATGGAGTTTTTATGTCATTTGCAGTATTTCTTGCTTTTTCATTGACTCTGATCAGTCTTATGTTATTCTTCTTTGTATCACCTAACAGCCTTTGGATTGATTTTTCAGTCTCTTGCTATTTTAAAGAAATCTTTCTTTTCATGATGCTAACCACAATCTTATCTTCTATATCTGACATTCTTTCCTCATGTTGACTCATTCTGCTGTATGTACTTTGAATGGAATTTTTAATCTTCTAGATATCTGAATCTGTTTCATGGATCCATTTGTTTCCTATGTTGGACATTCATGGTTTCCGTCATTTTTCTAAGCTCCTCTATTTTTTTATATGTGTCTGCTCTAGAGTCACTAAACTTGTCTTACATATGGTCACCATCTCTGAAATTATCTGAGAAATGATTTCTGATTTGATTTTTTTCAGTCTCATTCTTCTGGCTTGTTACTTCTGCTGTTACTACTTCAGAGACTCCAGGTAGGTGGTTTTCAGATTGCTCCACTTTATTGTTTCCTGGTTTGCCTCTGATGAGCTGATATCTGGGGTTGCATCTTCCTTAAGCATCTTCTCATGTTTTATTTATTTTTTTAGTTTAATTCCTGGGTTGATGTATGTAATTTGTTTATGACAGGTATCTTTATTGCTAGTATTGAGGGTGCTTTGGAAATTACTACTTCCTAGAAATGTCTTTCAGGTATAGCTGGCTGTTCCAAGATCCTACCTCTCCAATGAACTGGGTATGAGAAATTGATGCCTATTTGACCTAGCCCCTGGTTCTTTGGTACTGGTTTATAGTATTGTTTATGACCCTTAAGTAATATCAGTCTTGGCATACCAGGGAAAAACAACTTATCAGAGTAATTATGTCACCTTGGCTAGAATAGTACAATCAACAATAATAATGGGCTCAAACATAGCCTAGAAAATGACAAACTGTGGCCCCTATTAATTGCCACCTTTAACTATATGAAATATATTTGTGGTTATATACAAAATCTAAAATGAATCACAAAATTGTATACAGTAAGTATGTCCTCAATATGGTGATTAAAAAATGTGGCTGTTTTACCCTCAGGGGAGAAATTTTTTTTTGTACTGGAGTTTGAACTCACAACCTTGTGCCTTCCAGGCAGGCACTGACACCACTGAGCTAAATCCCTGGCCCTATTTTTTGAGACAGGGTCTCACTGTGCAATTCAGGTTGCCCTTGAATTCATTTTATAGCCCAGGCTGGTCTGGAACTTTGGCAGTCTCACCCTGAAACTGGAAGCTACTAGATGGAGCTGGCCCACAGCTACAACGATCCTCCTGCCTCATCCTCCCAAGTGCTGGGATTAAGGGCATGTGCATGGCTCATGAACTCACAATTTTGTGCCTGCCAAGCAGGCATTTTTGTCACTGAGCTAAATTTCCAACCCAGGGGAGAAAATTTAAAAAGGGATTTAAGAGAAAAAATAGATAAACAGAAAAAGAGGAAGAGATTAGAAGAAAGGCTGGAGAACAAAGGAAGATTACATGAACTTTCAGAAACTGGTAATGAAGATAGGAGGGAAATAGAAGAAATAAAAACAGGAACAGAACAGAACAATAACAGCAAAAACTCAAAACAGTGTTCACACTTGTTTAAAAACAAAGAAACTGGAACAAAAAACCCACAGAAAAATAAAAGAAGAAAAAAAGAAATAAAAATGTCCTCTTCTGGGTGTGTCTTTGCTGTCATTGGTAGACAGACTGGGCAGACAGAGCCCAGATCCGTGTTGACTAATCCCAGCAAGCCAGCTGTAGATTTATGGTGGGCTAGTGGATAATCGCAGCAAGCCTGCACTTTTAGTTTCACTGAAGTTCAGGCTGGTTTCTGGTTATGAGACTGGGACCTGAAGTATTCAGCCTGAAATACACTGTGTGCCTCCTGCTGGCTTGAACTCGGCTCCCTGTTGGCTTGAACTTGTCTCTCTGACCTCCTGCCAATTTGAATTTGGCAGTCTCACCCTGAAACTGGGAGCTACTAGTGGAGCTGGCCCACAGCTACTCTGAGTTCTGAGTTCAGTTGGCCTCTCTCCAAGATGGCTACTGGCCAACTGTCTTCTCTTTGGGGACATCTGGCCCCAAATAGCTCACCAGCCATGGCAGGCCACTGCCTCCACTGCTGTATTCCACTGGTACATTTCTCAATGGAGACCTCCATGGTCACCAGTAGTCACCATTTATCTGAAGATTTGAGCTGCCCCTCCCACACACTTAGTCAGGGGTCAGGGAGAAAGCATTGCTTGCCACTTGCTTCTTCTGCATTGAGGTCTCTCTCT
>RJWM01021419.1:0-35351 GCA_004363535.1 Dasyprocta punctata
GCTGAGGCAGGAGGATTGCTGTGGGTTTGAGGACAGCCTAGGCTACATAATGAGTTCAAGGCCATCCTAAACCGCATAATAAGATCCTGTCTCATTTCGTTCTTCTCTCCCCACCACCCCACGCCATCTTTCCTTTCTGCCCATCCCACTCTGTCTCCATTTCTGCTAGCATGAACCTGCTCACTCTGTATGTTCCTCCCCACTTTAAATTTTACTGAATGTAGCTGCTTTTTCATACCATTGTGTACAACATTCCATGCTTTGTTGGTCTCACACAAGAATCTGGAAACTCATCCAAGATCCCTATCCTCCATGGTAACACATTTGGATGCTCTGTGATTCAATAGCTTTGTATTTTACGCAGATCACTGTTTGTTTGTGACAGAGTCCTTATATTTCAGGCTGACCCTGAATTCTCCATGTAGTTCAGGTTGGCTTTGATCTTGAAATCCTCCAGCCTCAGTCTCCCAGAGTGCTGAGGTTACAAGCATGTACCATCAGGCCCTGCTATATACAAATCATTTTTGAAAATTTAACATCTAGTAAATGACATTAAAGTTAGTTATTACTAATATGTTATACCCATCCATAGCTATAGCACTGCACAAGGATCAAAATGGATTAGCACGGCTCATGTCTTCCAAGGGCTTCTGTTATCCCTAGTGGAAAACTTTTTAAAAGTTGTAGAGATTGAGGGCACTCTCCTTTAAAAAACAGAAAAGCTCAGGAACTAACCTGGGCCTCTTCTAAGAAAGAAAAATCTGTCCTCCTTCCTCTGGAACAGGACCTTGTACAAATCTCTCTTTCTTATGAGACAGAATTCTCCTTACTCTCTCTCAAGGACAAGCCAACCAAAGTAGCCTGTACAGGGTCTGGCAATGAGAGAGGAAAGAGATTAAGTATATTTCAATGTTGTTTATGAGCCCCTTGAGTGCTCTCCTTCTATTATTCTAGAGGCCATGATGAGACCTTATTTAAAAAAAAAAGTCCCATAACTATTCTGAATCATTATTTTAATCTGATAGGAAAGTCTATTTTCGTTTGCAAGGATACTGAGAAGTAACTCTTTGTGAATATATATTTCTAAAATATATCTTGATTTTTAATTGGTACATAATAATAGTGTCTATTTATGGGGTAACAAGGTGACATTTCAATACATCTACATAGTGTATAATGATCAGATCAGGGTAACCACCACAGCTGTTATCAAAGACATCTACCATTTCTTTGTGTTGAAAACATTTAAAACTCTACTAGCTATTATAAAATATTTAATTAATGGTTGTCAAAATACCTAAACATTCTTTTTTTATTTTAAAGAGAAAAAATCATAAACAAACAATGAAAACGATTTTCAAAACAGGTTAGTAAGACAGTTACAACAGTGGATACATTGCATATTATTGTCTTCCTAGTAGTTATTCACATACCTATACATTCTTTAGGGACATTCTTTACTAATCCCCAAAGACTTATACACACACACACACACACACACACACTCATGAAGAATGCCCACTCAGCTACCATTTTTCTAGAGTGAATCTAGTTTTTCCCTTGACCTATCCATCATCTTTAACCAAGACTTTTCAGAATAAAAAATATACCAGCAGGGCTCTATTACTAATTTTATCCTGTATTGGTTGCATTTTGCCTTCCCAGAATTATGAAACCAATAAGACTGAACAGTGACTGAGCAGGGAAAGAGACTTTTATTCTTGGCCAAGAACAGAAGTAGGAGATAAATGAGCTTATCACCCATTGAGGGGTGAAAGTAGTAAGGGGGAGGGATAGGCTAATGAAGAAAAGGAATATTCAAGGTTTCCTAGGAAAGGGAGGAGATCGGAAATTCAAGCACCACCTCTTTTCACTGTTTCATGGTTCTTTCTAGTCCTCCTCAGGTCCTCTGTCAGCTCCCCCGGCCCTGGAGGGGATGTGTCATTTAGCACGCAGATGGGGTTATAAGGAAGGTACAGAATGTCTACATCTTTCTGGCAGGCATTTTAGATCCAGCCAGTTTGGGCTGGCCCACCTGAAGAGGACTCTACCCTAAAGGCATCCTGCCCTCTAAGATACATAAGACTAGGACTGTATAGAAACTCAGCTAGCTCTACTAGACAGTATGGAATTAGGGGACTAATAACTCTACAGGTCACCTCCAAATGCCACTGTGGCACAGTGATTCAATGCAAATGTCAAATGACAATACTTGCGAGGGCTAGGATTTTATTCATATTTTTTTATGTTAAAAGAGCAAAACAGAAAAAAAGGTAGAAGTAATTCAGAATTTTAAAAAAACAGTAAGAAATCAATACTAGTCAATATATTACATATTGTTATCTTAGAAGTAATTGTTCAAGTTACAAAATCTAGTCATTAAAAAATGACCAAACAATGACAACAAACTATTCTTTCTAATGAACTGACAGAGAATTAGTAGTATAGTTATCTATCTTGTATACTTATACATACATACAGTTATATGTGCATATCTACAAACATACAATCTTTCCCTTTCTTCCATTTTTCCTTTCCGCTATCCCAGCTGTTCTTTAATTTTGAGTACTTTGTTTCCCTTTCCTTATTACAGTATCTATTTGTACAATTTGGATTACTCTTTCAGGTTTTTTTTAAATTGTTATTTGTTTTTTTACACTAGGGAGACAATACAGTATTTACAAATGTGAGTCTGATTTATTTCACTTATGGGTTTAGTCTCAAGTTTCTTCCATTTACCTGTAAAAGCCTCAAGATCATCTTTTTTATAGCTGAGTAGTACTCCATTGTATAAAAATACCACATCTTTTTTCATCCATTCTGTGGTTGATGGGCATTCTTGTTGTTTCCAAGATTTAGCTATTACAAATTGTGCTGCTGTAAACATGGGTGCGCATATATCGCTGTGACATGATACTTTCAATTTTTCTGGGAAAATACCCAGAAGGGGAATAGCTGGATTGAAGAGGACTTCCAATCCTAGTTTTTTGAGGAATCTCCATACTGATTTCCACAGTGGTTGCACCAGTCTACACTCCCACCAACAGAGGAGAAGGGTCCCTTTTTCCCCCACAGCCTCACCAACATTTGTAATCAGTTGATTTCTTCATGGCAGCCATTCTCTCTGGAGTGAGATGAAATCTCAGTGTTGTTTTGATTTGCATTTCTCAAATGACCAGTGATGTTGAGCATTCCTTCATGTACTTATTTGCCACTTGTATCTCTTCATCTGAGAAGTGTGTGTTCATCTCAGATGCCAGTTTTTGGACTGGGTCTTTGAATTTGGGGGGCCTGATGTTTTTCAATTCTTTATATGTTCTGGACATAAGTCCTTTGAGGGAAAGTTGCCTAGAATTCTTTCCCATTCTGTGGCCTTTCTTTTCACTTTATTGGTGATTTCTTTTGAAGTGCAAAAGCTTTTTAATAAAATGATATCCCAGTTGTTGATTCTTTGAAATACTTCCCGTGCAGTTTGCATTTTGTTCATGAACTCTTTGCCTACCCCTAGTTCTTCAAGATTTTTACCTACCTTGTCTTCTAGTGAATTTAGTGTTTCTCTTCTAATATTTAGGTCTTTGACCCATATTGACTTTAGTTTAGTGCATGGTGATAGACATGGGTCTAGTTTTAGTTTTCAGCATATGGAAAGCCAGTTACTGTGGTTTTAGGGTGTTCCACACTGCCAGATTTACCTGGCTATGTTGTGTGCCTCAGCTGGGACCCTATTGTGTTACAGAGGGTCTCCTAGGCCCTTTCAAGTTTCTCCAGGTTGGGGGAGGCCTTGTCAGCCCTCTTCTCAATCCACCCAGTGTTTTCTGTATGGAAGAAGGACTCACTCACACTTTTGCTGGGCTTCCAAAGTCCTACAGCTGAAGGGGAGGGCTTGTTGGTGCTCCTGCTGACCCCTGATGTCCTCTACTTGAAAGGGAAACTCACTGCACAGTCACAGGCCCCCTGAGGTCCTCTGTGTGGGTGAGGGGTTGCTGAGGCTTCCACCAGCCCACCAGGGCTCTGCAGGTGGCGGATGGGATGCTGATGGTCCCTGAGCTGTTGAAGACTCTGGTATGGAGAGGAAGGTGCTGCCACTAGTGATCTGCAGGCTGCACAGATCTCTGCAGAGGTCTCCGGGGTGGGGGGAGGTCAAGGGCCAGGATTTTAGAGATTAAGATTCCTTTATAGTTTATTTTCGGTAACTTAATGGGGCAGAGAAATGTGAAGAAGAATGCAAAAAACAAAGCAGAGAAAGAAGGAACAAATATGAACAAGAAGAAAAGCCAGCCTTATAATCCCACTACCCAGGGAGGCTGAGGCAAGAGGGTAGAGTTTGATCCCAGCCTGGTGAATTAACAACTTAGCAAGGCCTTTTCTTAAAATAAAAAATAAAAAAGGGGAATGGAAATGTAGTTCAGTATGAAGGTGCTGAAGGAGGACGAGTGGGAGAAAAGAAAGACATGATAAAATATGCTTTAAAATGGGAAATTAACAACTATTTTAAAAATAAAGAGAAAATGGAAAGACAATTTGACCTGCAAAAAAAAAAAAAAAATACAGAATGGAAAGGGAAGTGGTTAAATTAACATACAGAAAAAAAAGAACTGAAGCCAAGATAATACAGAGACTCTGCTGTTAGCACTTTTGAGCAGCTGAAGTCAATGTGTGTCTTTCCACTTCTTGGCTTGTAAGACCTCCTTACAACACTGAGATAAAAAAAAATTAGTCACCAGACAATTAGTCAGCACTTTTATAGAATTTCATCAGGGATTTGCCATCTCTGAGTTGGAGTTCCCCATTTTTTCTTCAAAGAATTTTTTTTTCAGTTCATAGGACTGAACCCAGAGGCACTCTACTACTGAGCTACACCCCCAACACTTTTATTTTAAGATAGTCTTGTAGATTGATGTGGTAATCCCAGTACTTGGGAGGCTGAGGCAGGAAGATCACCATGAGTTCCAGGCTAGCCTGGACCACATGGTGAGTATAAGGCCAGCCTAAACTACATAGCAAGATCTGTCTCATAAAAGCAAAAATAAAAGCCAGGCGTGTTGACACTTACTTGTAATCCCAGTACTCAAAAACCTGAGGCATAAGAATTGCCAGAGATGAAGCCCAACCTAGGCTACATAATGAGTTTAAGGCAAACCTAAACTACAAAACAAGACTCTGTCACAAAGGAGAGGGGGGTGATAGAGAGAGACAGAGACAGAGACAAGGTCTTATTAATTTGCCCATCCTGACCTCAAACTTTCAAACCTCCTGCCTCTGCCTCCTATAATATTTAAAATCAAAGGAATGATTTTTAAACCAATAATCAGAAGTTTTGAGTTTGACATTCAGAATTATTATAGGATAATTCAATTTATATAAAATCTTCACCCAAAACAATAAATTTTTGTTAATGATATACAGTAAATCCCTGACTTATGAACATTAGAGTTGTAAACCTTCACAGATATGAAAGAACCTCACATTATGAACATTCACAGATGTGAACAAATTGTGGAGGTAGCTCTCATATCTGCTGATATTGCCACAGTTGTGCTTCTATGTGCTTATTGCACAGTGTGACAGGTGTGAGCATCTTGTCCTACATTTCCTATTGCTGATAATCCTTCAGCTTCACCATCTCCCACCTACCCTCCTTTTTGGCAGATTAGCTAATGGTCAACTTGTAACACCCAGCTGAGCTGAGTCAGTGTGGTGCTGGGTATGGATGGCCCACCTGAGGATTGTAGCCAACAGTGTAAAAAGGGAAGTAGAGGGGAAGATGGTGTGCTATTTAATCTCCTGGAAAAGCTTATCATGCTGATTTTCTTGATATGAACTCAGTTGTTCCCATCATTAGAGGAGCTTGGGTCCTCACTGTCACTGAGGATGTCTGTGGTTTTTTCCAGGGAGTTCTGGTCCTTACCGGAACTCCAGTGCAGATCCCTCAGCCTACTGGCACAGATCCTTCATCCTACTGGGGCAGATTTTCTACTTCCATCACTGGCCTTGGGCCTTCCCAATGCAGATCCTTGATACAGACTTGCATGAAACACTGTCATGGACTCTAGTCATCCAGCTGGACTCATAGAGGGCATTGCTGTGGGATCCAGGTACTCAACTGGATTCTTGGGGTCTCTAGTGTATAGACAGATCTTCAGCACTATTGCATTTAACTCTTTGGGTTAATGTTATAAAATAATCCTGTAAATTATGTTTCCTGTATTAAATCTTTTCCCTTGTAAACTCAGACTATGACAAAAGTGGTACCAGGAGAGTGGGGTCATTACTGTGACATTGCCTGGCCATGTGGCTTAAGAACCTTGGAAATTAATCTGGAAAGAATTTGAGTGACTGGCTTAAGAGGCAGCCTCTATATGCTGCCTCTATGTTGGAGATTCTGGCCAGAGCCTGGAAAATCAGAATACTAATGGAAATGCTACTGGTTAAAATGAGGCCAGGCAGTATGCCTCTGTGAGGGCAGTATGTGAAGCTGTGAATGTGAAGCCAAAGGTGAGGTGGAGACCCCAGAAATTTCAAGAAGCCAGGAATGTGGATCACCTGAGTAAAACTCTAAGGAGGGAGTAGAGCAGACTCAAGAGAGAAGCCATGGGAGCTACAGCCACTGGAAGTGCTGTAGGGGCCAAGCCACCCAAACTCTTTGGAGTTCGCAACTTGTCACAGATTGCCTTGAATGCTGCACATGAAACTACAGGACTTAATGTTTGCGCTGCTGAATTTTGGAATTGCTTTGGTCACATTCCTTTGTATTCCCATTTGTAACTTTTGGAATGGAAATGTCTATTTTGTGCCATTGACTGTCGAAAGTGTTTAACTTTCTTTTCACTTGTACAGGGACTCACAGCTAAGAGTTTGCCTCAAATCTCAGAGGAGACTTTGAACTTGGACTTCCCAGCAATGCTGGAAACTGTAAGGACTTTTGCAACTCTTGGAAATGGATTAAATACCTTTGCATAAAGGAATGTACATGAGTCTTTGGGGGGCTGGGGCTAGGATGTTGTGGTTTATGTCTATAGATGTCCCCCCAAATTCTCATGCAGTCATGGAGGGCAAGCTTCTTGGAGGTGGCTGAACCTACAGTTTGTGACTGATTCATGGTCTAGTGCCGGGGTTAAGTGTGTGACTGTGACACCCTCCCTAGGGTGGGTAACCCAATATGGTGTAAGGGGCAGAAAGAGCACGCTCTCTCTCTCTCTCTCTCTCTCTCTCTCTCTCTCTCTCTGTCTCCCCCTCACTCTCCCCCTCTCCAGCTCCCCCTCCCTCATTGCTTTTGCTGTCTTCTGCTTCCACAAACTGTTGTCCCTCTGCAATGTGCCACTCTACCTTAGAGTCAGCCAATTATGGACTGAAACGTCTACAAACTGTGAGCTAAATAAACCTTTCCCTCTTTCACTTTGGGTGTCGGGTATTTTGCCCCTGCAATGTGAAAAAAGTAACTAAGCCATCCCTCCTCCAGTTAGTAACTCTCTTCTTGTCAGTTCATACATGAAATCTCCTATATGCCAGTTATGGGACTGGACTGGACTGTACCACCATTATAAGGTAACTCTAAAAGTAAAAATAGCTTATTTATAGTTGTAGTGCACCACTATTTTAAGGTAACTGTAAAAGTAAAAATAGTTTATTTACAGTGTTGTGTTTGTATTTTTTATGCTTGACATTGTATATTTCTGTCAAAGGTGTATAAGACTCATTCTGTCAGACTTACAAACAAATCCGACTTATTAACAAATCCAACTTATGAACATTCTCTCAAAAGAACTCATTCATAAGTTGAGGACTTACTGTATTCTTTAGTGCAACAGCTTTGAAGCCAACAAAACTTGTATATGATTATCAGCTCTCCAGCTATTAGTTCTGCATCCTTGAATAGTTTTGTTTAAAATTTCTTTGAGCCTCACTTTCCTCCCATATACAATGGGGATGCTAAGGTTTAAGCAGGCAGCCAATATAAAAGAAACTTCCTCATCTCCAGGTATCATAGGTGCTCAATAAATTACAGCAACAATTATCATATTAAAGGATCAATGATCACATATATGGAAGGACAAAAGAAAAGATGCTGTAGAAAGAGCTAGAGGGAAAAGGGATGGTAAATGTGCACCTATGGACAAAGAGAAAAGGTTGATATGTACATCTGTTTATGCACATGCCTGTGCATATCCGTGTGAGAGTTGTTGAAGGACAGAATCATAACAATTTAGCTAAGAGGTCATGTTTATTTACTTGGCCTATCTGAAACAGGATCCTACTATGTAGTCCAGGTTGGCCTTGAACCCTTGATTCTCCTGCCTCAGCCTCCTGAATGCTGAGATCATGTGCATTTTTCATCTTGATTGACTTTTTTTCACTACTGGGGATTGGACCCAGGACTTTTGCACTGAACTATGTCCCTAGTCCTTTTTAACTTTTTATTAAAGTTCTCACTGAAATGCTAAATTATCCAGGCCAGTCTCAAATTTATACTCCTGCCTCAGCTCAGAGTACTAGGATTATAGGTATGTGCCACCACACCCAGCTTGATTAACTTTCAATTCTAGAATCTGGCAACACTTCATCCCATAAAATAGAATAACTTCCAATTAAAGGATTAGTTCAGTTAGAAACAATGGAGCTGAGAGAGATATTTCCATCCATTTAATTCTAAGCAGCATCCTATGGAAATTTCTCTTTCTATTGTCTTAAAACAGGTAGAAGATGAAATAACAAAAACCCAGAAGATCTCTGATGCTCTATTGAGAGCATATGCATGTTGAATCTCCTAGTCTGACCCTCATTCACGTTCACCCTACTCAACCCCATTAAGGATTCGTAGATAGGTACTACATGTCATACATCTAATTAAGATCAGATTAAATTCTGAGACAAGCATATGTGTTGGGAGCCTAACAGCACCCTGTTTGTCATGCCTATCAAACATGCTTAGAGATTCAAGGAGTCGTACCTGGGCTGAGAGGCACCTGCTTTAAATTCTGAAAACCTGATTTATCAGGAGTTGTTGTTGCAATCTCTGTGTGCTTTGGGTACAGTACTGTTACTTTTCTGTCACCCCCACACAATTTTTCTGTCTGTGCTTTATCTTCTGTCAGCACAAACTTTCCCTGAGACCACTTCCTGTGATCTTCAACAAATATAACTGCTTGCCACTTGTTATCTGGCGTATGCTCACAATTCATTGTTCACCATACACAAGGAAAGGAAGGTAACTGCCCACTCATTTGGGGAGGCTCTTTCTCTCTCTCTCTCTCTCTGCCACTTTGTTGGTAAATGTGACCAATTCCCAAGGTGAGCAGCTGACCTGGTTGCCATTTGAAGATGACCAGATTGTGAGGCAAAAAGTTTCAGCCTTTGCAGGGAGCAAGAAGGTCCCTGCTGATGAGTTGGGGTTGTATTTCGCTGGTCTGCACAATGTGAGAATTTCGTCTCAGAGGCTGCAACACACACCTCTGCGGGGATGGACCTGAGCCAAGAGAAGGGATGCAGCTGGCTGGTGAGTGTCACTATTTTGGCATAGCCACCTACAGCAGGAGACTAAGAAACAAGAACTGAGTCCACCTGAAATGATTGCTCCTCTTTGTGGGGTGTGGTTGGCAATGTATCCTGCACTGTACAGACCTCGCTGGACACTCACACAGTGCCAAGACACATTGCGGATCACACTGAGTGAATGAATTTCCCAGGCTCCTCTCTCTCTCTCTCTCTCTCTCTCTCTCTCTGAAGTTCAGAAGTTCTGATTTCCTCTTTGTCATTGACCCCACACCTCAGGCTTTCATCTATTGGCCTTTTCAGAGTATTTGGCTTTTCAGTGCTGAGCAGTTCAGAGGGAAAGTTAAAAACTACATTGCTTTCCTTCACTGGACCAGTAAAATTTGCCCATTTTTAAATTCCTGCCACTTCTGCCTGTGGCTGTGGTGGCTTCAACAGTCAATGAAAAACAATAACTGAGTCAATTCTTTTGGGTCCTAAAGCTCACCTATAGCTGTCTCCTCCTGGGTTATTTTTCTGATGTTAGTTGTTTGTTTTTGTTTTTGTTTTTGTTTTGTTTTGTTTTCACTCCATCTCCATTTTACTTAGTTTTTCTTTCATTATAACTGTGGCTTCAAATTTATGCCTCTGTGCAAAAGAATATGTAACCTGCATGTGCTGACTAAATTTATGCTGTGCCTAACTTTATCCTGAGGTTTGTCACCAGATGTGTATGCTTTGTGGCTTGAGCCAGTGAGATAAGGTTTTTTTCTAGAGAGATGTCTTATGCCTTTTCTAAAACTGCCAGATAGTGGGCTATAGTCTATGGAAGTCCCCATTTCTCAGCCAGAGGCACAGACAACCTGTGAAGAATTGTCCAGATTCTAGGGTTCTACTGAGCAAGGCGATTGCTAGCCTTTCCTTAACAGGTGATTTAGAATTGGCTAAGAGGCATCCAGCCAGTAAGGTGTCCCAGTTCTGGATCTTGTGTCTGGACCCTTTGGGAACACAAGGAAGACTCTAAGGCTTGAAAGGAAAGTGGCATGTGCCCACACGAAGTTGGAGACACATACCAGGGAACTCAACTTTTTCAGGGGATTCATTGATAAAAGTTGAAATCAGTCACAGATATTCTAGAGGATGCCCTATTAGATTCCCATGTGGGAGTTAATTCAAGGAAAGGCTCTGTAATGCTTGCATGACCTAATCCCAAGGAATTAAGCCTTACTAGCTCACAACCCTGGGGCTGAAAGGCTCCGGAACTATCACAAGAGGACCAGGTCCCCACTAATAGGTTAAGAACTGACTCAGGAATAGGCCTTTAAAAATCCCACAACTGATTATACAATGCGGCCCCGTTCTGGCTAGCCCCATACTCTAGAGGCTGTGAAATCCTCACAGCCAGATGAAAGACCCCTGTGGTGTCACACTCCGGGGCACACTCCACCTAGCTGCCTGGGTCCCAGAGGTTCTGAACTCCACCCAGCCAAGCATAAGGCCCTGGCACCACACTCTGGGAGTGAGTCCTTACTAGCTGCACAGAGGATCCAAGTTCTGCCCAGCCCAGCATCCCAATACAACTCATCAGGGGAATGTCTGGCCAGCCTCACAGGACAGAGAGGTACCAAGCCCAGCCCACTCCAGAGCCCCAGAGTCACTCATCAGGGAGCAACCAGCATAACCAAAGGGTCTTGGAGAATTTGAGCTCCACCCATCAGAGCATAGCTCTATAGTTCAGGGGTACAGCCCAGATAACCATGTGGCAGGTCCTGGAGGTTCCGAACTCCACCCAGCCAGGAGCAAGGCCCTGGCACCATACACTGGGGATGCACTCTGGCTAGTCCCACACTCCAAAGGTTGTGAACTCCTTGCAGCCAGATGCCAGGTCTTGGTGGTGCCACACTCTGGGTGCACTATGTCTAGCCACCTGGGTCTTGGAGGTTGTGAACTCCACCCAGCCAGGTACAAGGCCCCAGTGCCACACCCTGGGGCCTAGAACCTGGCTGAGTGGAGTTCCAAACCTCTGCAACCAAGGTGGCTAGCAGAGACACACCCCAGGGGTGTGCCCCTGCTAGCTGCAGGGAGGATACAAGCTCTTCCCAGCCCAGCATCCCAGAGTATCCCAACAAAGTACATCGGGGAACACATGGCCAGCCTTACAGGCCACAGAGCTCAAGGCTCCAGCACCATAGCTTGGGAGTGCACACTGGCTAGCCATGGGGATATTGGAGGATTGATGCTCAGCCCAGCACAGCATTCCAGTGCAACCCATCAGGAGGCTGCCTGACTAGCCACACAAGTCCAGGAGGAAAATGACAACATAAAAGAGAAAGATGCAGTCTCAGGCTTCTAGCCCAATGAGAATGAACTCAAGAGACACTGAAATGGAAGACACTGGAAATTGCACAACTGAACTTTCTAAAATGATAGCAACTGAAGTAAAGAAACAACTCCATGAAGTTATAGAGGAAATCAGATCAGAAATAATCTCTCAGGAAAAGAATAAAATGACAAACATTATGACAGAAATGCTTTGCATATCTAAAGATCAAGATAAAAAATAGAAAAAACATAAGAAAATGATGGAAACTTTGAATGAACAATGCAAGACACAATTAAAATCCATTACAAAGATGCAAAGGGATATTCAGGGAATTAAAAATTCCATTAAAAGTTGGCAAAACTGCTTAAATGAAGCTGAAGATAGACTCTCAGATCTTAAAGACAGCATGGAAGCTTACAATCATGAAAGAAAAGGTCTCTTAAAAATAACAAGGAACCAGGAAACAACAATTCAACAGCTGCAAGATGATGCAAAGAGAAACAATATATGATTACAGGTGTCACCAAAAAAACAGGGGTCAATACAAATGACCTGTGAAGACTATTTGCAGAAATAATAGCAGAAAACTTCCATAACACGGGAAGAGAATCTGCTATACAGGTAAGTGAGGCATACAGAACCCCAATTAACCATAACCAATATAAATCTTCATCCAGACATATAATAATTAGAACATCAGAAATCCAGCACAAGAACAGAATACTAAAAGCTGTCAGAGAAAAGAAACAGATCACCTATGAAGGAAAGCCTATCAGAATCACGGCAGACTTCTCAACACAAACCTTCAAGCCAAGAAGAGTTTGGAGTGAATAATTTCAAATCCTGAAAGAAAACAACCTTCAACCCAGATTCATGTATCCTGCAAAACTATCTTTAAAAATTGATGGAGAAATAAGATTCTTCCATGACAAAGAACAACTGAAGAAATTTATGGCCACCAAACCAACACTACAAAGAGTACTGAAAGACACTCTAGAAAGAGACAAAAATAACTACAATCCCAAGAAGAGCAGCAGAAGGGAACCACTAAGCAGGGCAAACAATTAAACAGCAAAAGTAAAAAACCAACAGCAGAAAGATAACATGATAGGGATAAGTCAATACGTTTCAGTTAGATCAATCAATGTAAATGGTCTCAACTCACCAATAAAAAGAAACAGACTGACAGAATGGAGTAAGAAAAAAAATCCAACAATATACTGTGTACAAGAAACACATTTAACTCAAAAGGAATTTCACAGACTAAAAATCAAAGAGTGGAAAACAATACTTCATGCAACAGGAACCCAGAAAAAAGCAGGGGTAGCTATTTTGTTTGCAGACAGTGTGAACTTCAAACCAAGAATGATCAAAACAGATAAAGAAGGTCACTACATACTTGTTAGGGGAAAACTTGAAGAGGAAGAGATTATGATCATAGATACATATGCACCAAATATGGGAGCACCCAACTATATAAGACAAATCTTAATAGACATGAAAAACCAAATAAACAATAATACAGTTATAACGGGGAATCTTAACACCCCACTGTCACAAAGAGACAGATCAACCAAACAAAAAATCAGCAAAGAAATAACAAAACTGAATCAAACTTGTGAACAAATGAACCTAGTACACATGTACTGAGTGTTCCACCCAACCACATCAGAAAACACATCCTTCTCAAGTGCACATGGGTCATTCTCTAAAATAGATCATATACTGGCCCACAGAACATGCTTAAGTAAATGCAAAGGAATTGAAATAACTCTATGCATATTATCTGACCATAGCAAAAGAAAATTGGAAATTAATGACAAAAAAACCACAAGAACCCCATAAACACATGGAAATTAAATAACACTCTCCTAAACAATCAATGGGTCACAGAAGAATTTAAAGAAGAAATTAAACAATATCTACGATCAAACAAAATTACAAATACAAATTACTGGAACCTGTGGACAATGAAAGCAGTCCTCAGTGGGAAATTTATAGCAATAAGCTCCCACATCAGAAAAATGGTCCATAAACAATGTAATACTGCACCTCAAACTTCTAGAAAAAGAAGAGCAAGTCAAGTCCAAAGCCCAAAGAAGGGAGGAAATTATGAAGATCAGGGCAGAAATTAATACAATTGAAACTAAGAAAACAGCACAATGAATAAATGAATTGAGTTGGTTCTTTGAAAGAATAAAGTTGATAAACCCCTAGCCAACCTTATCAAAAAGAAGAAAGAAAGAACTCAAATCTGTGCAATAAGAAATGAAAAGGGTGAAATCACTACAGACCCTGTGGAAATAAAGATCATCAATGCCTACTTCAAAAACTTTTACTCCCATAGGTTCAATAACACAGAAGAAATGGGCAGATTCCTAGAAATGAAAGAATTACCAAAGCTGAATCAAGATGTAAAACTACTGAATAACCCAATTTCAATTAATGAAAGTGAAAATGTACTGAGAACCTTACCAACAAAGAAAAGCCCAGGTCCTGATGGATTCACTACTGAATTCTACAAGAAATTTAGGAAAGACTTAATGCCAACACCCTCAAACTCTTCAATGAAATTGAAAGGGAAGCAAGTCTACCTAACTCATTCCTGGAAACAAGTATTATCCTAATACCAAAACCAGAGAAAGACCCAACCAAAGAAGAAAATTATAGGCCCATCTCCCTAACGAACACAGATGCAAAAATCCTCAAAAGATACTGGAAAATAGAATACAACAAGTCATCAGGAAGATTATACACCATGATCAAGTGGGATTCATCCTAGGAATGCAGGGATGGTTCAACATATGTGAATCAATAAATGCAATACACCATATCAACAGAGCCAAGGACAAGAATCACATGATCATCTCAACAGATGCAGAAAAAGCTTTCTACAAAATCCAACACTCATTCATAATAAAAACCCTACAGAAAATCGGAATAGATGGTCTCTACCTCAACCTGATAAAAGCCATATATCATAAACCAACAGGCAACTGAAAGCTTTCAACCTAAAATCAGGAACAAAACAAGGATGTCCATTATCACCACTCCTATTCAATATAGTTCTGGAAACATTAGCCAGAGCAATTAGACAAGAGAGAGAAATAAAAGGAATAAGGATAGGAAAGGAAGAAGTTAAATTATCATTATTTGCAGATGATATGATACTCTACACAGAAGACCCCCAAAAATCCATTGAAAGACTTCTAGAAGTAATAACCAAATTCAGTAATGTTTCTGGATACAAGGTCAACACTCAAAAATCAATAGTATTTCTGTGCACAAACAACAAACTCACTGAGAGAGAAATAAGGGAAACCACATCCTTCACTATAACATCCAAAATAATGAAATACTTAGGAATCAATCTAACAAAGGAAGCAAAAGATCTATACAGTGAAAATTACATTACTCTGAAAAAGGAAATCAAAGAGGATTTCAGAAAATTGAAAGACATTCCCTATTCATGGATAGGAAGAGCAAACATCATGAAAATGGCCATTCTCCCAAAATTGTTACACAGATTTAATGCAATTCCAATCAAAATACCACTTACATACCTCACAGAGTTAGAGAAATAATCCCTAAAATTCCTCTGGAACCAGAAAAGACCTAGAATAGCAAAAGCAATTCTGGGAAACAAAGTTAAGGCATTAGGCATCACAAGCCCCAACTTGAAATTATACTACAAAGCTACTGTGATAAAATCAGCATGGTACTGGAATCAAAACACACCTGAAGATCAATAGAATAGATTAGAAGATACAACCACAAGTACGAACACACTCAGCCACCTTATCTTTGACAAAGGGGTCAAACATGTACATTGGAAGAAAGCCTCTCTGATAAGTGGTGCTGGAAAAACTGGCTTTCTATATGCCATAAACTAAAACTAGATCCATGTATATCACCATGCACTAAACTAAAGTCAAAATGGATCAAAGACCTAAATATTAAAACAGAAACACTAAATCTGCTGGAAGACAAAGTAAGTAAAAATCTTGATGACCTAGGAGTAGGCAGAGAGTTCATGAACAAAAATCAAACTGCACGGGAAATACTTCCCAGAATCAACTAGGATCTCATTGTATTAAAAAGTTCTTGCATGTCAAAGGAAATATCCAACAGAGTGAAAAGGAAATCCACAAATTGGGAAAATATCTTATCCTGCTGTCCCTCAGACAAAGGACTTCAATCTAAAACATAAAGAATTTTAAAAAATCAGGTCCCTAAAATTCAAGGACCCAATCAAAAAACGGGCATCTGAGATGAATACACACTTCTCAGAGGAAGAAATGCAAATGGCAAATAAATACAAGAAAAAGATGCTCAACATCAATGGTCATTCAGGAAATGCAAATTAAAACAACACTGAGATTCCATCTCAACCCAGAAAGAATGGCCAAGATCAAGGAATCAAACAATAACAAATGCTGGATGGGCTGTGGGGAAAAAGGAACTCTTCTCCACTGTTGGTGGGTGTGTAGACTCATGCAACCACTGAGGAAATCAGTGTGGAGATTTCTTAAGAAGCTAGGATTAGAGATTCCATTTGACCCAGCTATCCCACTTCTGGGCATTTTCCCAGAAGAATTGAAAACATCATACCACAGTGACATATGTGCACCCAAGTTTATAGCAATTCAATTTGTAATAGCCAAATCTTGGAAACAACCCAAGTGCCCATCAATCAAGAAATGGATAAAAGAATATGTGGTATTTTTATACAATGGAGTACTACTCAGCTATCAAGAAAGATTGCATCGAGACTTTTATCAGTAAATGGACACAACTTGAGAGCTTACTCATAAGTGAAATAAATCAAACTCACGTGTAAATACCATATTGTCTTCCTTGTGTAAGAAACCGAGAAAGTATATATGTTCCTAAATCTACAATAAATACTGTGTAAGGGTAAGAAACTGTCAAAGAGGAAAAGTAACTGGGACAGAGGAAAGGAGGAAAGAAGGAAGGGAAAAGGAAAAAGACATAAATTTGCATATATATATATATATATATAATATATGATACCTAAAATAACTATACTACTAAAAGTATTAGTTATTGGAAAACAACAGTTAATAATCATATGATTAGATCAATTTTACATGCCTACATCTGTTAATCTAAGCAACTCTTTTAAAGGTAATGACATGCAATATTACAAACATTGTCAGATTCCTATCATCTCGTTTTGTAAACCTATACTGTTATTGTATTGGATTTGTTGTTGTTTGTTTGTCTCTTTTGCTTTTTGTTTTTCTTTTCTGTGCTTTTTTTCTCTAAAATAAAATCCCACAACTAATGATCAAGAGATGCCCTGTCAGATCCCCACTGAAGGTTCAGGAGCTATTATGCTTCCCACAACTCCTGTCCATAAAACCCACTTTGGGGTACCCCATCATCCAACCCCCACACTCAACTCCCTGTTTAGATGACTTTTCAACAACTCTCTTTTTCAGTTATGCTAATTTGGATTCTGAGTCTAGAGAAGGTCATATTATCCCAAAGCAGTATTTTATTAGTCAGTCAGTTCCAGATATTAGGAAAATGCTCCAGAAACTCCTACTGGACCCACAGACTGAAATGCACTACTTGGTTGATATAGCTTGTTTGGTCTTTAAAAACTGTAATGAAGTAAAGGACAAAGGAGACTTGAATAAGGAAAAGAGGCAGGCCAAAGCCATGTTTGCTATATTTGATATGGTTCAGGAAAAAGCTCACAGCACTAGGAGAAACTGAGGTAGCCTAAAGAGTTGTGGAAGCAAGTCATAGTGTTTCAAGTGCAAGTGGTCAGGGCCCTGGGCCAAGGAATGCCTTCAGAAACCGCCTAACCCTTGGTCAGGCCTGTCCAAACATGGGAGAAGATCCTTGCCACTGGAAAAGGGACCCCTCTCAGTTCCAGAGAGGGAAGAGGTCACCCATCGCCATGGTGGCCAGGGAGGAAGACCTGGACAGTGAATGACAGTGCCCAAGGCAGCCTACATAAGAATATTCTGATCAATTTACAGAGGCCTCGGGTGACTCTAGAAGTGGTAGGCAAACAAGTTAGATTTTCTGTGTGACTCTGGGGTGACTTATTCAACTCTAGTCTTTTATTGGGGTAAGCTTTCATCCCATTCTAAAGTTGTTCTGAGCCTTGAAGGAGTTCATGAGATAGCTTTCCCCCCACCCCACTACTCTAAACTGCCCTTTGGAAGATTTCCTCTTTCAAGTTGCCTTTATGGTGATACTGGAGTTCCCCATACCAGCAATCAGAAGAGATACACTGTTTCTGCTCAGGGTCACTCTAATACTCAGACCTTAAACAATCCATGTCGTACTTGCTTGGGACTCAGGCAGCCTGACTCATGGGACTCAATGTCTTTGAAGTTTATCCTCATGTAGGGTACGATGGCAACTGGGGAGGTCTGACAAGGCCATTCTGCTCATCATTCAATCTAAACGACCTGAATCTAAATCCTCACAAATAAAACAGTATTTGGTTTAAAGTCCCTTATTGGTAAGTTTTGGCTGTGAGATCACTTGTCCCTTGGCAGTCCCTGTGTGATACACCCATTTTACCAATAGTCAAGCAATTAGAAGAATATTGCCTAGTACAAGACCTCGAAGACATTAATGAGGCAATGATAACTATTCACCCATTAGCAGCAGAACCATCTGCCCTTTTAGCACAGCTTGTCCAACACGTGGCCCATTTAGGAACTTTACAATGTGCCCTCCAGGAATATGGAAGAAAATTTCTTCCACTCCCAGGGACTAACAATACCTGTCAGCCTAACACCTTCTCTGGTAACCAGATCCTAGTCAAGACCTGAAAGGAGGCTGGATCCTGTAACCAACTCACACCCAACTGGAGCAACTCTTTTTAATAAACCCTTTCAATCACTCCTTCTGCCATTAATGGTATAGGAACTAGATAGTGGAATTCACTTCTCCAGCATAAAACTCAAACTGCCCAAGACACAAGAAAACAAAGAAGAATAACTACCAACCTTGTACACCCGTGAACAAGTAGACAACCTCGAGCTTCTTTTCCAAAAAGAAAATACTAACCACTTTGTTGAACCAGGTAAATAAAATGTTTGGCTCCCTCTAAGTAAATTGTGTGACTTGTCTTGCTACTCTGTTGCTTACTATATTTGAGGTCTCTGTCCCAAATTATAATATGACTTCTTTTGGGTATTTTTTTTCTTTTTCCTTTGGGATCTCCCCAGATGATTCAAAAATTACCTCTAATAGAGATACTAAATCGTGATCACTTATATAAGACCCTAAAGCTAATCACATCTTTCTCTTATCATCAACAGCTACCTAAGAACTTGAAGGCAGCCTAGATGAACTTTCCCAGAGTATTACCATCCTTCAAGATCAAATAGAATCACTTGCAGGAACAGCCATACTAGGGGGCTAGATCTCCTAACTGCTGAAACAGTGGGGCTATGTTTGTCTCTAAAAGAAAAAAAAATGTAGATTCTGTGTCAATTAATATAAAACAGTAAGAGATACAGCACAGAAACAAGCTGACCATCCTTCTAAAATCTGCAAAAAACTATCTGAGTCATGATTATTCTTGCCAAATAGCTGGAGTTAGGGATTTTTGTTACTGTCCTGGACATAGACTTTAATGCTTCTTGTGATTTATTTAGATCTTATATACTTAATCTCTCAATCAAATTTATTTCTTCTTGTTTGACAGCCATTAAACTACTGGTGATGCTTCTAGCCCAAGATCAGAATCTATCTCTTTTTGATGATTTGTTAAAAACATTCTAAGAGGAAAAACTCAGCTCCCTCAAACTCATAGATGTTCAGAGTGAAGATTCCTTGGTATCCACATAGGTAGGGACAAGGCCCCTATTCATTTAGTTCTGGGTAGGATTACAGATGCCTCACCCTGGGTGTGAGTGCTACCCATCCTAAGAATGGGTAGCCTAGATAAAGTATAAAGGATACACAGTGGACCCTTGCTTGTATTTTATTGTTTGTTGCTCACTTGCTTGCTGCTTGCTGCCTTCTGCCTACACTGCTTTGTCATGGACTCTTTCTCCTCTGTGAAACACTTCTGCCAAGCCACCCTGTCTTGAAGACAGCCCACTATGGCTAGAATCTCTATTAACTCTATTAATTGCAAGTCAAATAAATATTTCCTCCTTTAGCTGTGGGTATTGGGTATTTTGTCCCAACAATGGAAAAAAGTAACTAAAAACTCCTCATGCAAATAAGACCTTGGGGCATTTGTCTTATCTAAAACTGACGTGACCTGGCACCAGATTTAAACTGTTCTATCATGACAGGAAATTAGGGCAAGGCAAAACTGGGGAAGGAGGTATGACCTGTTAATTATAAAAATCCCAGGACACATGTACAGAACAATTCCCAAAGCCATGCACATGAATTTCTCATGAGAACTCAAGCAGGTTTTCAACAGGATGGCATAGACCTGACATCAGCCTGTCACCACGAAGCACTCACTGTCATGCCTCTTCACAGAAACCCACCCTCATGCTACAGGTCATATTAATTTTCCTACTTTTACTTGGCCCAGACTTGCTCTCTAGAACCTGTTTCTTTTTCTACCTCTAAAAATTTTAATAAAATTTTGCTACTGTTTGTGTTTGTCTTGAGCAATTCTTTGCTCGGAACAGAAAGAACCTAGAAACCTCCAGAAGGAGACTCCAAAATCCAGTCGCTTATTTGGCAAGCCAACCAAGAGAGCAGGTAGGATCCTTAGGGCACTTTTTTTTTTTTGCTTTCACTCTATAATGCCACAAAACCTTTTTTTTTTTTTTTTTTTTTCCTTTCCCTATCTCTCTCTCTTAGGTTGCAGAATTCAGGCGACTTCTCATGGCAATTGTTTCCTACTTTTTCCACCAAGTGGGAGGGGCAAGGGAAAGCACATGACCTCTGTGTTTTCCCTAGCAGGTAAGAGGTCCATAAGTCTTAGTCAAGTTTATCTTCTCTTTCCCAGTTTTGGTCACTCATGGATGCGTTGTCAATAAAGAAGAGCTAGAGAGTCTGTTGTTAACCCACTGGCAGACCAAATCATTTAGGTACCATGTGTGCGACCTAGAGCTTAGTACTCCTTTTTGATCTCATATTTCTGTTCTCCATGATACTTTGCTCACTTTCTCACTCTGTTGGGAAAAATAGCTGCTGATAACTTGGTAGCCTTCTTAAGTAGGCACTTACCCCAGTTTACTCCTTTTGGTGCTCAAAGTCTCATCTCACTTTTCCCCCAGATGAATTTTCTTTCTCAGGGCATTATTTCATCCTAGTTAGTTCACCTCTTCACCACTATGGTTTGTGGCATGAATCAGCCACGTGGGTTCCACTATGTTTGATTTCAAGTTTCCTCATGGTCACCAGAAAATCTCGCCATTGCAGACAGGAGATAAGCCTCCGATTACAAACATGTGGGCTTACTCTTTCTTTTCTCTTGAAACAGGCTATATCCCTTCCTTGTTTCTTCTAACAAAATGCAGGTAATTGAGTAACATATGCCTGATGTCCTGAGTAGAATAAAAGAACAGCCAGTAAAGTTTAACTCAAGTGACTGAATCATTCTTAGGATTTTTAAAGATTTTTTTTTCCTGTCTCTCAGGGGAATACGGGTCTCTCCCATCTGTTAATGAAGAAACTTCAGATGGGCTCTCTGACACCTGTGACCAAATTGTTGAATGTGGCCCTTTCTGTATTCAACAATCAGGATCTGGACGAGGGTCAAAAGACAAAAGCTAGAAGTATGGCTGTCACAATTGGCAATGCTTTAAACTCACCCAAATCATCTAAGGGAAACCCAAGAATGATTGAGTGCAAGAAGACTGGGCACTGGGCCTGCACCTGCACCAGCCACTGAGCCGTGCTCTCAAAGTGAGGCAGCCAATGTGCCTGACTCACAGCATGGGAAGGCTGACTGTCCCTGCTCCTAGAGAGGCTAGGCCAGCCAAAACCCACATTTCCCAAGGGAACCTACAATGCCCTGTCCAGGGGTATGACCATCTGCTATGAGGAACTCCGGATAACGCTGGATGTCATGGACCCAGTTTGCCACTCTTGTCAACAAATGATATCCCAGACCTATGCAAGCAGGCAGGACATCAGTGACCTGCCCCTTCAAGACCCTAAGGAGGAGTAAGAAGAAAACTATTCCTGATAAGCTCTGGAAGTCCTGGAGCTCCTCTTGAGAGAGACTCTGGTATTGCTCCAGGTGCAGATGAGTCACTAAAGACCCTAATTCAGCACAGCTTAAGTGGGCGCCTGTATCAAGGCTCCCATTTTTAATTAGATCTATTTGGGTGAGTTTAAAGCATTGCCAATTGTGACAGCTATACTTCTAGCTTTTCTCTTTTGACCCTCCTCCAGATCCTGATTGTTGGATCAGGGTGTTCTAAAGCTACGGCTCTCAGGCTCTCAATAATTTGTCTAACCTCCCTCTTTGCCATACTTTGTCCCCCAGAAGAAGCACAGAAAGCTGACCTGCTCCTCATATTCAGGTTCTACATTCCCAACATAATAGTGAAGTTACTTTCTTTCTCTCATTGAAAAAACAACTCAATAGTCACTAGCTCTTTTCTCATTCTCTTCTGACAGGTTTGTTTTGTTTTGTTTTGTTTTTATCTTCAACCCAGCCAGTGAGTCATAACACCCCAAGATAGTTAGAGAGCACGTACTTCACAGTATGTCAGGCCTACAACCTCTTCCAGCTAGAAGAAGTTATAGAAGACAGAGATCTCCACTTCCTCAGCACCCCATAAAGAATTATGGGGATATGTATCTCTCAGGCAGAAAGAAGACAGGACACTGGGGTGTGGCAAAACTGGCTGGGGAAGTAGGTGTGGCCTGTTAATTACAAAATCCCAGGACACATGGCTAGAGCAGTGCCCAAAGCCTTGCAAGTGGACTTCTCATGAGGACTCGAGCAGATTTTTGATAGAACGGCCTACACCTGATCTCAGTCTGACAACTGGCTGATACCAAAAGACAGACCACATCGAGTTTCAGCCACTGTGTTCCCTCTTCTATGGTGGCCCATCCTCATGCTGTAAGATGGACTTCTTTTCCTACTTTTACTTGGCCCAGAGTTACTCGGCAGAGCCTGATTCTTTTCCTACCTTTAATAAAACTTTGCTATAGTGTACATGTCTCTTGACCAATTCTTTGCTTAGAACAGAAAGAACCTAAAAACCCCTCTAGAAGGAAACTCCAGCATCCCAAAACCCAGTAACAGCCCTCATATTTTCACCACCAACCATAGAAGCTTCAGGTCATAGAGTTCTACTGAAATAATGTGAAAAATAAATAAATAAAAATATAAAAATAAAAGGTAACTAGCTGGCTACTAAGATTTACCCAGATAGAGTTAGGAACAAAGACCTGCCCATCATTAGTTCAGGGAATTGGAAAGAGTGTTACATGTGTTGGGTAGAGGTGGAGAATGGTGTAAAAATATAGAAGTTATGTAATTGCTTTTTTCCTCTCCTTTCCAAGTTTGATCCAAGTAGGAAAAGTTTTTCTCAGAACACAGAGCAGAGCCACTATTGAAAAGACTTCCTGTGGACCTGGAATGAGGGAATCCTACCTGACTTAGGTTCTCACACAAATCTAGGGACCTGGGGGCCCCCTCCCCCAGCACTGTAGATGGTCAGTAGAGGGATGTAGCAAAGCCCCAGAAAGTGCAATTCTCTTTCTTGTCAAATGCGGGCAAAGCCAACACTGGAGGAAAGGTCAGCCAGACTTCAAAGCGATCTCCAGCACTAAGGGAAACCAAAATGAGGCCACATCCACCAGAGCACTCTACCCAACATTGGTCAAAGCCTGTGAGAATGACCCCAAGGCACACCCATCCAAGCTTCAGCCACAAACACCCACAGGCCAAGCACACCTCAGCCAGGAAAGAAACAATAGCTCAGGAGGCAGGAAGCTCTGCCTGAGGAGTCACTCCTCCCCAACACCAGAACGCTGCCCCAGCCACAGCCCTCCCCCCACCCTGATGGCCAGCAGAGGAAGAGTCTGAGAGCCTAAGCATTGTTATTCAATGGAAACAGAACAGTATCCAAATAATGGACTGGACTATTTGTTTTTGTTTTTGTTTTTGTTTTTTGGAGGGGTGCAGGGCTGGAAACTGAACTCAGGGTCTTCTTGTACTCATCATGAGCTCCGCTACTCAGTTATACCACCAACCAGGACTATATTTTAAACCAATTGTTTAATTCATATTATACCCCATTCAAACCAAAAGTCAAGGGCTTGAGAGGGAAGCCAGGAGAGTTTAGATCAAGTAAAGTTCTTTTTTTTTCTGCACTGCCAAGCTGTAATGTGGGTACAATTTTGAAATTCCATCACACATTCTTTCTTTGCCTTCATTCAAAAAAAGTAGTCTAAGCACAACACATCATTGTTGACTGGCAGAACTTCCAAAAGGAATGAATTCTTTGAAACAGTCCTTTGTGGTCTGACTTTCATGAGGAAAGTCAGAGGAAAGGAGAGACAGAGGAAAGGGAATTAGTTATAGTAAGGAGTTTCATCCATTTTATTCAGGGATATGTTGGAACATAGTAGATGGAGCATAAGGATGTGTTAAATGAATAAGCAAATGAAGATTTGAGCATCTGTCTTATATCAGACATTGAAAAACATGATTCTATGTAATTCTCACTATAGCCTTTGAGGTTTTTATATTATCATCACTATTTTATAGATGAAGACACTAATTCAAATAGAATAACTTCTCCAGTCTTGAGGAAATTAGGGCATCACAGAGCTGGCAGCTCGGACTTGACCTGGTAATTGCAAAGTTCCAGGAGACATGCAGAGTCATTCCCAAAGCCCTGTATATGGAACAGCCAATCCAAAAGCGCCGTCTTCAATTCTTCCTGTGAGAACTTGAGAGCAAGTTTTCCATTGGAGGGCCTGGGGTCAGCCTGAGGAGTAGGAGGTACAAAATGGTAGTCGCCACTGAGCTCTGGGTGCCAGTGTTTTCGCTTTCACAGCAGTCTGCTCTCACACCCTAGGCACCGTGATGGCTAACCTTTTAGAGATGAGGGCCCAAACTGCTACCCAAAACCCACTTATTTATCACCAAGTGCCAGGGCTGCAATTCAACCTGAAGACTGAGGTTTTAGTTTAGAAAAAACAGCTCATAACTTAACATCTGTTGCCTTAAAAGAAAAACAAATAGCACACATGCCATCGGTTCATGATCACTGCTCTAGAATTTATTTTTCCTTACTTTTACTTGGCCCAAACTTGCCCTGAAGAGTATGTTTCTTTTTCTACCTGTAGAAATGTAAAATCTTGCTATTTTTTGAGTTCGTTTTGTCCAATTCTTTGTTCATGACAAGAAGAACCTAGAGATCAGCTCTGGAAGGAGATTTTAGAAGCTCAGAATCTGGTTACAGCCTCACACACCTACCAAGTATGAGGCAGGAACAGGTTTTAAACACAGGTCAAACTGGAAACTGTGATTTCTCAACGTACTTCCTTTCAAGTAGGAAAAATCTTTGTACAGAAAAATTCCAGTGATATTTCTGCTATCCAAATAATACTGCAAAAATGTTGTTTATTTTTGTAGTACTAAGAGTTGAGCCCAGGGCCTTTCTACTGAGCTACATTCCCAGCAATACTCCTGCCTCAGCCTCCCAAATAACTGTGACTGCAAGCATGTACCAAGGACAGCCTGGGTTACATAACAAGTTTAAGGCCAGCGTGCACTGCACAGAAAGATCCTGTCAAAGAAGGAGGAGGAGGAGGAGGAAGAGAAGAAGAGGAGGAGGAAATATCTTGATATCTTAATGTTTTCCATGGTGACCAGACTACAAGTACACAATTGATTCTTCCTATCATGATCACACTATGAAATTAACACTGATAAGGTGGTAATTGCTATGTCTATGTTGAAATGAAGTGGAAAGAAATCACAGGATAATAGGAGCTAGAATAGAAACTATGTGGGAAATCAAAATGCAATTCCAGAAAAACGGGAAATTTTAAAAGGGGAAATCGCAACCCTAATCAGTACTTTAGCTGAAATCAGCATTTTTAATGTCAAAAGAACCCTTGAACTTTGTGTAATCAAAATAAAAAAAAAAACAAAGTGGGCCAAATTGCATAAAAATAAGTCCCTTCTTGAATTTCCAGTGACATGACAAACCACAGAAGGCTCCACCATCTATTTAAATTCTAGACAGTTTTTTTTTTTTTTTTCCCCACTCTGGGTTGTTTGGTCCAAGACCATTGCCTACATTAACATCCACCATGCCCTCCTGCTTTGATCTCTGGTTCCCTCTAAATTCAGCAGACATTCACACTGCTACAGAAGCAAAATCACTGTGAATTCAAAGACTTGCATTCCACTTATCCCAGAAAGAAAAATTAGCAAGGGCCAATACCCCAAGAGTCGAGAGAAAATCTAGCTGAATCTAAAAGCAGTGAAGCTGGAGGCATAAAATGGAAATATAACCCAAAAGATGAATGGTTCATTTTTGATCATTGCTCTCACTAGTATAACTATAATTTTGAAATAGTGCAAGGAAAAAGGAAATGATTAGGAGTCAGGACTAAGTCACTTATCTGTAAAACGAGACAGTTGAATACGGTAATCCTCTGAGGTCCTTTCCAGCTTGATGAGTCTACTACCGTTAAGCCTGAGGATGCCTGGGGAAAATTTCCTGGCCTCGCTGGGTAATGGAAAAGTGAAGCCCAGCTTCTATGGTCACCGCGGTCATGTGGCTCAGGGGAAGTTATTTAACCCCATTAGCCTCAGATCACTTATGCTCAGCAGACAGAAAGTAACATATACTTCATAGGAGTGTTGTGTTTAGGTTGTTGAAATATAGGAAACTCAGACCTGCTAATATATTTTTTCAGTTTTAATTTTTAAAAGATTTTTATTTTTCAGTACTGTGGATTTAACCCAGGGCCTCTGACTTGCGCTACTTTCCCAATGCTTTTTTTCACTTTTTGTTTTTGAGGCAGGGTCTCGCTAAGTAACTAAATTCCCCAAGCTGTCTCCAAACTTGTGATCTTCCTGCCTCAGCCTCCCAGGTACCACCATGCCCACCTTTTAAAGGATATTAATAAAGGAAGATAAACTCAGGCATTAGCATTCCAAACATGCCTGACAGGTACCATATGATGTGCCTATCTGATTTTTCCGTTATGTACAAGAGTGCACCTTTTAGAAAGGTTTAGATACTATTGTTTGTGTGTCCACCACCACTGGATGGTGGAAATTCAAGAGCTGAAGTTATCGCATGCAGATGTGTGTTAGCTTCTGATGATCAGGTCAGATAGTTCCACCAAGAGGTCCCCCTCACCTGCCTGCTGATGCACACCTGTAATCCCAGCCACAGTGGAGGCAGAAGCAGGATGGTCACAAGTTCAAAGATAACCTGTCTCAAAATAAAAAATAAAAAAGGACTCAAGTTGTGGTTTAGTAGAAGAGTACCTGCCTACTAAGCTCAAGGATCTGGGTTTGAGGTAGGCTAGAAGAAATAAAGATAGGGACAAAAGGAGACAAAATTGTTATTTTAAAATTGTACTTTTAAGAAAATAGCAGCTTCAGCACACAATCAGTTGTTCAAGATTACAATTCCCTTTTTCCCCTTCCAAGAATCTCAGCTCCAAAAGTTCCCAAGTGTCTTAAAGGTACAATAAACCTGTACATTGGGCTTGTGCTTTTGACCTGTGAATGAAGCCTACTGCGCTTAAATACCATACATTTGTGAGTTCCACAGACTCCCACCTGTAAGCAAGCAGCACTATTAATTGGGCACTACATCTGCAAACTTCAAACACAAGCAAATGCTTTCATTCTGATTTAGCTCAAAGGGTAACCTGACAGACAATGGGAATATACATCCTAGATTCTCTGTCTTGAGGACATCCCACAGATCAGTGCACAGCATCTCCTCTCTCTCTTTCCCTTTCCTCTTCCCTTCTAAGTCTGTGTGGCTTTGATTTTAAATGTACTTATACCTCTCACTGACACATCCTAAAGTGCTTTTTTGATCCAGTAACAGATTAAAAAAATTTAGAGAGAATTAGATATTAAAGCAGAAGGGCGTGGTAAATGTTAATGTAGGCAATGGTCTTTGACCAAACAACTCAGAGTGTTTAAAAAAAAAAAAAAAAGGGTAGGATCCACCCATCCTATAATCCTGAAACATGGAACCTGAGCTGGCCTGTTCTCCCATTCCACCATAACTGTCACACTTGAGGCCACCAGAAGAAAACTGCTCCAATGTGGGACAGATTTAGTACTTAAAGGTGAATTCAGGTAAGTAGCTCAAGTCTGAGAGCTCATTTGTTCCAATTTATGTTGTGTCAAAATAGGAGCCCCAAGGTCATTTGTTACTACCATTGTGTCACATTTAACCTATATACTTCTTTTTTAAAAATTGAATTAGAGTCCTGGGCATATTTTGAGACAGGATTTGGCTAAATTGCCCAAGCTGGCCTCAAACTTGCAATCCTCCTGCCTCAGCATCCTGAGTAGCTGAGATTAGAGGTAAGCACCACCCAGCAATCATACAGCTCTGGATCTTAGCTAAACTAAAGAGATGGATTCTTTTCCCAAAGCCCAAAACTTTGATCATTTCAGTATAATTACCTTTGTGTCTCCATATTACTACTTCCCAGTACGTAAAGGATCACAGCCGGAGTGCCAGTCCCTGCATCGGGTCCTACGTGTGGGAAAGGACTTGGTGTGATTATACTTTTGTGCAAGTTCATCCCATTAAAAAGCTCAAGCTTTGTTATACTTTTCTGAACCTTGGCAGGGCCTCTTCACTCTCTTACATGTTAAGTGAAAAGCGAGACTGCGCTAGGCTGTTAATGAATCTTGGTGAGACCCATGAAATGTGTATGGTGTTCATCCTAGGAGGCATCCACAAATCCCAGGGACTCCCTGCCGGCTCAAAGTATGGGAAACAAAACTGCATCCTCAATTTGCACTCCCCCTTATACTTACCAATAATTGAATGAATGAATCAATGAATCAATTGGGGAAGGCGAAGCAACACTGTCAACTTTTTTAGCTTGGATGTTGCAACCTCTGAAATAAAGAGTGAATGCTAAGGATTTTCTACAAATTACAGAAAAATTCACGGAGTGAGATATCAAGAACATGAATAGGCCATTCCACAGAGAAATTTTGGAATCCCTGATGTGTGAAACTTCTTTTGTGTGGAATACAAAGTCCTGTTTTTCCTCTGGACAGATTCAGATAAAAGTAAGGATGAAGTGCAAGTACTTTTAACAATAACAAAATGTTCTCATTACTTTGCTCCAAACAGAAATTTTCTGCCAGTTGCCAGTGCTTTCTTAATTGATAATGAAATGCAAGGCCTAATGTAAACTTGCTATATGAACACGGAAGCCCAGTTTCATATGGGGGACAATTCTGTCACCACAAGCAACATCAGTGACAGTACTAGAACTCAGTCTCAATTTGATGAAAGACAGCCTGAAGACTGCCTTCACCGGGGAACAAATCGTAACACTTGATCACAACATGGTTTTTTTTTTAAGTGGAATTCATCTCTCATGTGATATTTTTTCTTCAATGTTTATTTGATGACTCCAAATTCCCAATGGGTATATTGTATCTATGGATCAAAAACTATGTAGAAAAAATTGTTTCTTATAATCGATGCTGGTCATATGAAAATTATGGTAATTATGTATACTCCTTCCTTTTGAGTAAAGGTCTTGTTGTGTAGCTCAGACTGGCCTCAAACTCAAGATCTTCCTGCCTAAGCCTCTCAAGTGCTGGGATTACAGGCCAACACATGTATGAATTTCAAAATGCCAACTATCTGCTTGTTTCTCTCTCTCTCTCTCTCTCTCTCTCTATCTATCTCTATCTCTATCTCTATCTCTCTCTCTCTCTCTTTCTCCATGCCTCCCTCCCTTCCTACCTCCTTCTCTCCCTCTGTCCTTCCATCATGTTATAATAGAACAGAAGACCCTTTCTAGATACTACTACTTTGATATTGGACACCCCAATCTCCAGAACTATGAGTCAATGAACACCTATCCAAAGATCAAAGAGGCAGCTGGACAAGGTGGCACATTCCTATAATTTCAGCTACTTGGAAGGCTGAGGCAAAAGAATTGCAAGTTTGAAGTCAGCATGGGAAATTTAATGAGGCTCTATCTCGAAATAAAGAACATAAACAAAAATACCCAGGATCTAACTCAGTCTGGAGTAACCCTGGATTCAATCACCAGTACTACCAAAGATAAAGAAAAAATTATTGTCCATTCCTTAGGCTAAAAATACTTTAGGTTTTCCAATAATGTTGACCACTACATTGAATTAATATATTTACTCTAAATTCCCACTTTAAGGAGGAACTAGTAAGTTAATTCATTCCATTTTTGAGAGGGCAAATGAAAGACTGAGCGATTTTTGTTTCTATAATGGAAAATCTGATGGGTGCTTAGGTGTACAAAATCTGACCAAGCCACTGGTAATTAGCTGCTCTGAATATTTTAACACCAGTTGTCCATATATACTCTAGTATCTTTTTCTTTCTTTTTTATTTTAAACAGAAGAAAAGTAAGAAATTAAAGCAAAACAATTTCACAAACAGCCAGTAGGAGAGGAACAATAATCAGCACATTGCATATTGTTATATTCACAGCAGTTGTTTAGGGTATAAGATATAGACATGAAACATTGTCTAGAATATTATTAGCACAGAACTTCTGCCTCAATGAATCAAGAGAAACCAGCTATATGACTATCTTTTTTGTTATGATTGTTCTAATAGTTTTAAATAAACATTTCGCATGAAAAATAAATCTAAAGATGACCCTGTGAAAACTACTTTTCACTCAAAATTCTTTTTCCTTAACTATCTTAACTAATTTTTTATATACATAGATTTTCTTTCAGTTCATCACACAAGTGCAACAATGCAATGGTTACATATCTATGACTCATTTAGTTCACAGAGAAGTATATTTTCAATACTCATCCATTTAAGAGTGAAAATGTCTAGTTTATCATTCTTTATAACTGAGTAGTATTCCATTATACAGAAATACCACATCTTTTTTACCCATTCTTCAGTCTAGGGGCATTTAGCTTGTTTCCAAGATCTAGTTATTATGAACTTGGCAGCTATAAACATAGGTGTACATATATTGCTGTGGTAGGATGTTTTTAATTCTTTTGGGAAGATACCCAGAAGGGGAACAGCTGGGTCAAATGGGACCTCCAATCCTAGCTTGTTGAGGAATCTCTACACTGCCTTCCACAGTGGTTACACCAGCCTGCATTCCCACCAACAGTGGAGAAGGATTCCTTTTGTCCACAGCCCCTCCAGCATTTGTTATTGGTTGACTTCTTAATACTAGCCATTCTTTCTGAAGTGAGGTAGAATCTCAGTGTTACTTTCATTTGCATCTCTTGAATGGCCAGTGCTGTTGAACATTTTTTCACATATTTATTTGCAGTTTGTACTTCTTCATCTGAGAAGTGTGTGTTCATCTCAGATGCTCACTTTTGAATTGGGTCTTTAAATCTTGGAGGACTGATTTTTTAAGTTCTTCATACATTCTCAATATTAATCCTTTATCTGAGCAACAGCTGGCAAACATTTTCTCCCAGATTGTGTGTTGTCTCTTGACACTGTTGGTGGTTTCTCTTGCTGTGTAAAAGCTTTTCAGTAGGATGAGATCCAATTTGTTGATTCTTTGTGATAGTTCCCGTGCAGTCTGACTTTTATTCATAAAGTCTTTGCCTATACCAATGTCTTCAAGAGTTTTACCTACTCTATCTTCCAGCAGTTTTTGTTTTGTTTTGTTTTGTTTTGTTTTTTGTTTTTTGTTTTTTGTTTTTTTTTTGCGGCACCGGGGATTGAACTCACAGCCTCACGCCTGCCAGGGCAGGCGCTTAAGCCACTGAGCCAAACTCCCAGCCCTGGTTTTTTTTTGAGGCAGGGTCGCACTATGTAGCTCAGGCCGGCTTTGCGCCGCGTTGTAGCCCAAGCCGGCCTTGAACTCACAACGCTCCACCTACCTCAGCCTTCCGAGTGCTGGGATTAAAGGCGTGCGCCACCACGCCCGGCTTCCCAGCAGTTTTAATGCATCTGTTTTAATGTTGAGATCTTTAATCCATTTAGATTTTAACTTAGTACATGGTGAAAGATACGGGTTCAGTTTTAATCTTTGGCATGTGGAAAGCCAGTTTTTCCAACACCATTTATTAAAAAGGCTATCTTTCTTCCAGTGAATCTGTTTGGCACCTTTGTCAAAGATAAGGTAGCTTAGTGTGTCTGCAGTTGTTTCTGCATCTTCTAATCTATTCCATTAATCTTTGGGTCTTTTTTTTTCCAGTACCACACTGTTTTTATCACAGTAGCTGTATAGTATAATTTCATGTCAGTAATTGTGATGCCCCCTGTCTTGTCTTTGCTGCTCAGGATTGCCTATGTTATTCAAAGTCTTTTCTTGATCCAAATGAATTTTAGGATTGCTTTCTGTAATTCTGTAAGATATGTTATTGGTATTTTGATTGGGATTGCATTGAATCTGTACAACAGTTTTGGAAGCATGGCCATTTTCACTATATTGATTCTTCCTACCCAAGAACATGGGATATCTCTCCATCTTCTAATATCCTCTTCAATCTCCTTTTTTCAGAGTACTACAGTTTTCAGTATAGAGGTCTTTTACATCTTTTGTTAGATTGATTCCTAAATACTTCATTTTTTTAGATGCTATTGTAAAAATTATTATTTCCCTAATTTCTCTCTCAGTGAGATTGTTATTCGTGTACAAAAATGCTACTGATTTTTAAATATTGACTTTGTAACCAGCTACATTGCTAAATCTGCTTATTAAATCTAGAAGTCTCTTGGTGGAATTTTTGGGATCTTCTAGGTAGAGTATCATGTCATCTGCAAATAATGCTAGTTTAACTTCTTCCTTTCCTATTCTTATTCCTTTTATTTCTTTCTCTTGTCTAATTGCTCTGGCTAAAGTTTCCAGAACTATGTTGAATAAGAGTGGAGAGAATGTACATCCTTGTCTTGTCCCTGATTTTAGAGTGAAAGCTTTCAGTTTTTGTCCATTTAGTATGATGTTGGCTATCGGTTTGTCATAGATAGCTTTTATCAGATTGAGATAGAGATCATCTATTCCAATTTTCTGTGGAGTTATCTATACCTACTTTGAAAACTTGTATTATAATAAGATGGAAAATATAGAAAAATGGACAGATTCCTAGATACATATGGATTACCAAAATTGAATCAAGATGAAACAAAAGTCCTAAACAGCCCATTATCAATAAATGAAATTAAAGATGTAGTGGAAAACCTATCCACAAAGCGAAATCCAGGCCCCGATGGATTCACTGCTAAATTCTACAAGAAATTTAGTGAAGACCTAACACCACTACTTCTCAAACTCTTTAATGAAATTGAAAGAGAAGCAGTACTCCCAAATTTGTTCATGGAAGCAAACATTACTCTGATTCCAAAACCAGAGAAGGATCCAACTAAGAAAGGTAATTACAGGCCAATCTCCCTAATGAACATTGATGCAAAAATTCTTAATAAGATACTGGCTATTAGACTGCAACAAATCATCAAAAAGATTGTATATCATGATCAAGTGGGATTCATCCCAGGGATACAGGAATGGTTCAACATACATAAATCCATAAATGTAAAACACTACCTCAATAGAGCTAAGGATAAAAGTCATATCATTATCTCAATAGATGCAGAAAAAGCTTTTGACAAAGTCCAGCATGCATTACGTACTCTAGCATCTTGATTACCATTTAATGTGGATTTTATGAGAATGTGCAATGTAGGCTTTGTCTTAGTTACTTTTCTTGTTGCTGAGACAAAATACCCAACACTCAAAGTTAAAGGAGAAAAGGTTTATTTAGGCTCCCTGTTTATAGAGATTTCAGTCCATAATCAGCCAGCTCCCAGGCAGGTTTGTGTGGCAGAGGGGCATCACAGAGGAGAAACAGCTCATGACAGGCAGAAGCCAGCAAGGAAGCAAGCAGCAAACTACAAGTGACAGATGACAACTGTAGTCCTCTTTCTGTCCCTTATATCTTATCCAGGCTACTTGCCCTTAGGGTGGAGTACCCTTAATTCTAGAATCACACCATGAATCAATTCAAGTGTCACATCTTTAATCTAAGAATCACACACTCTAAATCCAGCCACCTCTGAAAGGTCCCACTTATGACTACATGAGGCTTTAGGGGGTGGGGGGGCATCCAGATATAAGCCATAGCAGGCGTTTTTTTTACAAATGTAATAAAATTCTGGATAAGTGCAAAAAGGGCACCAAATTCTAGAAATCAAAGACATCTCACATGCAGCTCTTGTCTCTATAGAACCCTTGAAGGACAGGATGGTACAATCTAAGAAACTTCTTTACATACACTCTGGTATCAAGTTTAGTACACTAGCTTATATAAAATTCCTTAGAAAATAAACAGAGAGCAGAATCTATTTCACACAAATCTCCTACACATGTTTAAATTATTAAAGCACATTTCAAGTTTTGCAAATCAGATCTACGATATTAATTCATAGATCATAAAAAAATCATAGATCATAACATAAAACATGGAATAAGCATAATTTTTAAAAAATTAATAATATAAATGTATCAAATGATATGATGCATAAAACTATTTCCCAAACTATATGTTATTACACAGGTTCTTTTGCTCTTTATAATAGAATATTATTTTGGTGTCTTCTAAGTTCCTTATAATTGTTCAGCTACTAAGGTGCTAATATAAAAATTCAGCTGGAAATAAATGTTGACATAAAATATCTAGCTAATTGAGGCAAAGTCTTTTATAGGTTGAATAATCTAGGAATTCATTGATACTCTTAATTCACTTTGCACGTGAGAACGGGAATATGAAAATCTGTGTTTTTCTAAAAGCTGCTTTGACAGGCATCAGATAAGGAAGAGAAACCAAGAACTATTTCTGCAGGTGGCCACATGAAGCCCGCTGGAGCAGAACAGCATGTGAGTGCTAGCCACTATTTCTGGTCCTGCAGAAGATCTGCAGAGGCTTGGTGAGAGAATATGATAGTTGATGTCTTTACAAGTAATTTAGCACCAGCCTCCTCTTATTTTAGAACAGAAATTTACTGGTGACCTAAATCTGTTTTTCTCCCTGCAGTGTCTAGACTGAAGCAACAGAAACTCTGAAATTAGAAATAAATATGCACTTCTTTGAAAGAAAAAAAATAGACCTTATGCCCTGAAAAGGAGTAGATCTGGTACTGGTGAGCAGGCTTCTGCCCTATTGCACTTGTGTGTGTGTGTCTGTGTGTGCCTGTGTGTTGAAGGGAGAGTACTGTGGCTTGAGCCTAAGGCCATTGCATTGAGTTACCTCTCCAATTCTTTTAAATTTTTTTTTTTCAGAAAGGATATCAAGTCAGTAAGTTGCCCAGGCTAGACTCAAACTTGAGATCTTTCTGCCTCAGCCTCCCAGAGTGCTAGGATTACAGGCATGTACCACCATGCCTAGCTATTGGAATTTTTGAGAATCCTT
>RJWM01021420.1:0-35385 GCA_004363535.1 Dasyprocta punctata
GGTTAAAAGGTTCTTATGCAACAGAAATGACCTAAAGTGTGACATTTATTACAAAGAAGACAACATCTTCAGTCCAAATACAACTGGGCTTATATTTTTAAACATTTCCACTCTCCCCAACCTGGCTGAAACAACTACGAACCTAAAACCACCCTTCACAGACCCTGTTTGGCTTCAAAGACTTACTCGAAGTGTCTGTCAAGAGACACATTTTTGTCTCCCATTCTTTTCATGGTTTCCAAGTTAGACTCCGCACCCACAGAAAGTGGAAGCTTCTCTCCTCACAGCACAGTGCGGATGCCCGGCTCAGTAGTCAGGTCCCCGGCAACAGTGTGTCCCCAGCAGCGGGACTGGGGGTGATCGCCTGTCAGGGGCTCTGCATGCTTTTTCGGGGTCACCTGAGGCTGCCAAGGGCATCTGGGGTTCCAGCCAGCAGTGAGTGAGATGCTCCCCAGTACCAGTTCCAGCCAGTGAGATGCTCCCCAGTATCAGTTCCAGCCAGTGAGATGCTCCCCAGTACCATTTCCAGCCAGTGAGATGCTCCCCAGCTCCCAGTTTCCAAGGAATCCCCCTCTACAATTATCCCACTCAAAGGTCTGCAGCGTCCCACTGCCACTGTGCGAGGGAAACGTCCCACGGCTGAGCTGGACGTGTGTGTCTGGCAGATTTTCCCCCTGGGCGTGGCCATAAGATCCCCGCAGAATACTTGGAGCAGTCTTTCAAGGGATCTGACAAGTAAACCACGGCAGAAAGAGGAGACTTCAAAGCGAGCCAAGCCATCTGCAGGTAGTCTAAGCTCTTGGCCTCTCGTCCTCTCGCTCTTGGGCCCTGAGGCCAGCACGGCCACAGAACGTTCAGGACAGCAAGATCCCCCACGCCCTGACTACCTGGCTGGAGGATAATCGGAGGGGAGCACTGCGGAACAGAAAGGAATGGGGAGATGGGGTGGTTTATATCTGGATGGCCCCCCACAGTCTCACGTGCTCACGTGCTCACAGTGGAGGTGATTGGATGACGGGGCTGACAGCTGACTCGCTGTTGGAGGCGGGGACTGGCTGGAGGCGGGGTCTGGTTGGAGGAGGCAGGATCTGGCTGGAGGAGGCGGGGTCTGCTTGGAGGAGGCAGGATCTGGTTGGAGGAGGCGGGGTCTGGTTTGGAGGAGGCGGGGTCTGGTCGGAGGAGGCGGGGTCTGGTCGGAGGAGGCAGTGTCTGGTTGCAAGGTGGGTCATGGGGGGCATGGCCTGGAAGGGTTCCTCTTGCTCCTCAGCTCCTTCCTTTCCCCTCTGCTTCCTGTCCATCGCGCCTAAGCCACTCTCCTCTGCCGCGCCATCCTGCCTTAGATCCAGTAGGATATGGACTGAAACCTTTATAAACTGTGAGCCAGAGTAAGCCTCTCTTCCTTTAAGGCGTGGGTGCTGGGTACTGTGTCCCAGAAAGGAGGAAGTGACCGAGACAGGACCGCAGAGAACCGCTCCGCAGGCAGCTCACCAAGTTGTTATGAGCTCCTGGGTCCCAATCAGAGCCCGAGGATAGGACGTAAAGGGCGTCGCCCTCAGTGCCGCGCATCTCTGCACACCACCGAGAGATGAGAAGAGCAAAGAAAACGCCTCCATACCTGAACCAGCGTTGGAAACAGGTCCACTCAGCACTCTGGGCCTCCGGCCTGGACCTAATCTGCCGAAGCAAGAATACCCACATCCTCCCCAGGATGGAACCAAGAGTCTCATAATACTCAAGAAGTCCAACCTAAAATCCAACATTGCTCAGAATAAAAACTAACAAAATCACAACTCACATAGGAAGAGATAATGAACAAATATCAACCCAAAAGTGACACAGATGTTAGAATGTTCCAACAAAAGCTTTAAAACAATGATTATAAAAATGTCCCAACAAGCCATCATGAATACTCTTAAAAAGAAATGGAAGAAATAAAGTCCCAGAAAAGAAATAGCAGAGAAAAATTCAAAAAGGAATTTTATGTTGCAATGTAAAATAACAGAAATTGAAAACAACAGAAAGACTACCTCCTGGAATGGGCTCAACATGAGAATGGTGACGATGGAGGAAAGGACAGGTAAACACGAAGACGCAGCAACAGAAGTCAGGAAAAGAGAGAGAAGTGTTTTTTAAGCAATAGAGATAGAGGAGAGTGGTAGCAGATAGCTATAATCCCATGAGCTCAGGAGGCTGAGGCAAGACAATTTTAAATTGCAGACCAGTCTGCATAACTTAGCACCACTTTGTCTCAAAAAAAATGAACAGGATTTGTGGAACAAAAACAAAAGGTCTACTATTTGTGTTATCAGAGTCCTAGAAGGAAAAGTGAAAGAAAATATTTGAAGAAATAATGGTCAAAAACTCCCCAAATTTGCTGAAATACAAAAAAACAAAAACAAAAACAAAAACAAAAAAAGACCCACTAGAGCCAAAAAGTTTTTGTAAATCCCACACAATACAAATACACATTCATACACAACATGACTAAACTATTAGAAATGAGAGGCAAAGAAAAAATATTAATAACAAGTTGGTATATAAATTGACTATCCTTGTGAATCTCTAAAGTATATTTGATAGTTAAAAATAAAAACAACAGTCTGATGGAGCTGCTTTATGTATGTGAAGCACAGGAAACTAAATTGCAGTAAGATCCAAAACCCAGTTGAAGTAGTAGGTTATTGATGCCTACTGCACTGTAAAACAGTAAGTATGCATATTGTTATCTACAAGGCAACCATTATAAAAATAAAGAAATAGATTCAAAGTCACAATACACAAACCCAAGCAGAATAGTAAAAACTGTTCAAGCCACTCAAAAGAAGGCAAAAAAGAAGAAACAGAAGAACAAAAAACAGAGGGAAGAAATAAAAAACAAGAAAATGGAAGATCTAAATCTAGACATATTAACAAATGTATTAAATGTAAATGATGTAAATATACAAAGCAAAAGACAGACGGTCAGAATGAATTGCATAAATAACATGCAAATCCATTCAATGCTACTTATAAGAAACTCACTTCATATGTAATGATATAGGTAGATTAAACATAAAAGATTAGGAAAACAGTTCATGTCAATATTAATCCAATGAAAGCTGGAATAGTTATATTAATATCACACAAACTGGGTTTCAGAAGAAAGCAAATTACCATATAAAGAGGATCATAACATAATAAAAGATTCATTTTTATTATTACCCCAAGAAAATAAAAAACCCTAAATGTGTATCACCCTAAAAACAGAAAGATAAACATTTGAAGCAAAAACTATAGAAACTGAAATGAGAAACTAATGTACAATTACCGAGACTCCAGTGCAAACTTCACAATGACTGAAATAGACAAGAAACAGAATATAGAACTGGAAACTTCTTTTAACCTACTAGACTGTACAGACCTTTATAGAAAACTTTACATAAAAACAGCAGAAGACACTTTTTTATCAAGTTCACATGGAACAGTCTCCAGAAATGCCATGGACTGTACCATCAAATGAAAATTAACAACTAAAAATAACTGAACCCTACAAAGTGGATTTTCTGACCATAATAGAATTAAACTAGAATTCAGTAATAGAAAGATAACAAGAAATTTATCCCCAAAGATTTGAAAACATAGTTATAAATACCCACAGGTCAAAGGGAAAGTGTAAAGGAAAACTAGAAACTATTTTAAACCACACCTGAAAAAAAAAACCACAACATTTTACTACTTGTGAGATACAGGTGAAGCAGTGCCTAGAGAGAAATTCATGATGCTGAAATGCTAATATTAAAAAGAAGAAAGATCTCAAATGTGAATTTAAATGGACTGAAAAAAAATAGTGTAATATTAAGCCCAAAGCAAGCAGCAAGAAAAAACGAATAAAGGAAGATCCAATCAGAGATCACATAAATTGGAACATTAAAAAAAAATAGATTGGTAGAACCAAAATCATTTATGATAACACCAGCAAAGTGATAGACTTCTAATAAAACTAACAGATGGAAAAGAAAAAAACACAAAGTACCAATGTCAGGAAAGTAAAGGAGGCAACTCAACGGACTCCACAGACACTAAGACGATGACAAGGAAAGGTGAACAACTCTACATACATGAATAAATCAAACAACTGAGATGACATAGACTGATCCAGTGAAAAACACACAAAAAACCCAAAATTCGCCCAATATGAAATCAGTAACCTGAATTGTCCTGCAAGTAATGAATTTAATGCCTCAGTAAAAGCTTCCCAAAACAGAAATCTTCAGGTGATCTTGCTGATATATTCTGTCAAACATTTAGGAAAAATTTAATACAAATTATATGCTATCTCTTCCAAAAAACAGAAAAGCAAGTTATAATATTCTCTCATTTTTATGAAAATACTATTACTCTGTTAAAACCCTCCCAAACAAAAAACAGTATATAAACAAAAAATATAGATTAACATCCTTCATGAGTAAAAACATAAAAATCTATAAGGAAATATTCAATATTAGCAATTTAGATCTAGTAATACATAAAAAGAATAATACACTATGTATTATACTATGTACACTATGTATAATACACTATGTATTATTCTTTTTATAGGTAGGATTTATCTCACAAGTGCAAAACTAATCCAATATGTAAAATGACGCAATAGAAAGTGTTCTATTTATAAATAAAATAGCCTATACGATCACTTCAATCAATAGGGCATTTGACAAAATTCAACTTGAATATATGATAAAGCTCTCAGGGAACTGAGACTAAACGAAGACTTCCTCAACCCGGTGTCCATCACAAAAAGTTAGGGTGAACATGGCATTCAGCGCTGACAGGCTGAAAGCTTCCCCTCTAACCACAGGAAAAAATGAGGTCATCCTCTCTCAGCATTCCTGCTCCACATCTTATTGGAAGTCACAGCCAATACGAGAAGGCAAGGAAAAGAAACCAAAACACACGTATTGAAAAGAAATAAATAAAACTGTCCCTATTCGAAACCAACAAAATTGTCCACACAAAATCCTAAGTAATCATCAAAACAATTCCTAGAACCAAAAATCAAATTTAGTGAGGCCTCAGGGTTTGAACTCAATATTCAAAACCTCATTGTATAGATGAGCAACATAGAACTGGAACACAAAATTTAAACACATAGTATTCCCAATAGCTCCAAAAAGATGAAATCATTATAAAGCGGACGTAGCTTGTACAGAACCCAGATGAAGCACTGAGTCAGCAAATCAAAGGCCAAAATAAATGGATGGATGAACTGCGTTCAGATCGGAGGACTTGGTACAGCAATGAGGCCAGTTCTCTCCAAATTGGTCTTTAAAGTTAAACCAACTCCAATCAAAGCCCCATAATATTATTTTGAAATACAGACAAGGTTTTTCTAGAATGTCAAATGAAGTAGAATACCTAAAACAATTCTGAGAAAGAAGAGGTCATCTATTTAATCTCAGAGTTGTTGTCCTGCAGCATGGTACCGGTACGGCACAGATGCCTCGCAATGAGAGAAAACAGTCAGAAATAAACCCATGTCAACAGTGCCAGTTGGTTTTAACTGCAGTCCAAAAGCTTGTGGATGAATTCAATAGAAAAATGGTGGCCTTTTCAACAAATGGTACAGGAACTAGACATCAAAATACACCAAAAGAATAAAAGACAAAAAAAATGAACCTTAAATCACACCTCACACCTGACTTAAAAGTTAACAAAATGAAACACGTGTCCTAAGAAAGTCGGGCAGTTTTCACTAAGTTAAACACATACTTAACAGCTGCTCAGCAGACTCAGTCCTGGGCGTTCTCTCCCAAGGAACTGCATTCATTTCAGAAGTGCCAAATCTTCTGAGCAGCACTATTCATAATTACGAAAACCTCAAAACAACCCCGTTATCTTCCCGCCAGTGAACAGATGGACCAAGCGTGAGAAATCCACTGAGCTGCAGTAAAGGAGGGGCTCCACAGCTGCACGCTCGACACGGGAGGCCCCGAGAGCCACCATTCTGGAAGAAGCCACTCGCCAGAGGCTCCGTACCGTGTTCTCCTACCCATGACAACCTCTACAGTGACAAATCCGTCATGATGAACACATCAATGGCTGCCAGGGGTTTAGGTGAGGAGACGCTGGGACCATAAAGCACAAGGAGAACTTCCTGATGGAACTCTTGATTGGAATGGTGACTTCAAGAATCACTATAAGTGCTGCAATTCAGAGAGCTGTGAACAATAAAACAAATAAACACAACAGGAGCCGCATGCAACATTGTGTCAGCCCTTGGTCTGCTTCAGAAGCCTCAAGGGAGAGCCTCTGAAGTTAAAAATTACAAAGGAAAGGGAAAGAAAAAACAAACCACACCACTGGAGGCAGAAGACCCAGAGGCAGATGGGCCAGGCAGGAAGGGATGGAGGTCATCTTGCAGACATCACCGAAGTCCTGTCCAAATTCCTTCTCCCAAGCCTGGGGTTCCCCCCAGCTATTCTCTCTGGACTTGTGAGTCCTTAGGACATGAATCCTCTTGCAAGAGATCTATCCCCTTGTGGCCCTCTATCCATTCTTTATTATTGTCTCTGTTTGTATTTTGCCTCACTCAAATGAGATACCACACAGTATTTAAACTGGTGTGTCTGGTTTATTTCACACAACATTATATTTTCCAGGTACACCTATCTTCCTACAAATGTCTCAAATCTGTCCTTCTTTATAGCAGAGTAGTATTCCATTATAGACAGATACCACATTTCCTTTATCGAATTGTAAAAAGTGCAAGGGGTGAGGAGGAGGGGAAGGGGAAAGAAGTAGAATAAAGATGTGCCATATACAGGAACCATTATTAATGTAAATGTCATATGCCATAACCTGAGCAAAGATTAATAATACCAACAAAAATGAAAAATGGGATAAGGGAACTGAAGAGAGGGAGAAGGAGGAAAGGAGAAGGATATTTTTTAAAAAAGAAAGAAACGAGCTACAGTATGTACATGTAACCACTCCCCAAAATGATTATATACTAAATGAACTGCAAGCACACTAATAAAATAAAAATTTTAAATGTTTTCTTAAAAAATTTACAAAGAACACTGATCCTCAAACTTGCTTGCACATGGGCAGTTGTGGGAACTGTCCCACAGGATTCAGCGGGGTGGAGGTGGGGGGTCCATTACAAAGTCAGATTCAACTTCAGCAGCATTTGGAATTTTGCAACAGCTTAGCTTGGCATCCCAGAAACCTCCCTGAAGCTTGCAGCACCTGCCTGACCATGAGCTGGACTCTTAAAAGTGATCAGATACATGAGTGTATCCCTTTGCCATGGCAACTGTAGCAAAGTGTGGAAATTTATCAGAGGCATCAACTATATTCTTTTGCTATGGCTACTGTAGCAAAGTATTGATACTTATCAGAAAAATCACAGTATTCTTTGCTGTGGCTACTGTAGCAGTTGAAATTTACCAGAAGGATAAGTCTATTCCTTTGCCATGGCTACTGTAGCAAAGTACCACTAACTGGGAGGCTGATAACAAGTAACTGTATCCTCTCAGTTCTGCAGGTTAGAGGTCTGAAGTCAAGGTGCCCACAGGACCCTGCTCCCCAGAAGCCCCTAGTGGAGGATCCTTCCTTGCTTCTGGTGGCCCCAGACTCAAAACTGCCTCCTGCTCCATCTGACCACTTTCATCTGTGACATGTGTGCATAGTAGTCTCCTTTCTGACCGTGTCTTTCCCAAAATTCGCCTCTTCTTGTACAGACACCAGTCATCTAGGATCAGGATGTCACTGATAACCTCACTTTAACTTGCCTATATCTCCGTAGACTCTGTCTTCAAGTACGGTTACGTTCAGAAGTGCCAGAGTTAGGTCTTCATGTCTTTTGAAGAGCTACAGTTCAACCTAAAACATCAAGATTTCATAGGATATTGGAAATGTAAGGCAAAACAATCATCCTACAATCAATCTAATAACCAGTTAACAGCAACTGATCATACAGAAATTCACCAGCTTTAAAGACCTTCTCCTTTTATCCTGAACCACCTTCACCAACTGTTCAGAAAAGCAGAGCTTCTCTTGGGTTGTATGTTTTTATATAATGCAGGCTCTACCCCTTTTTCAAGTTTTCAGCCCAATGCTTATGGATGTAAAATGTAATGCTTTTCTCCCACTTGCATTCTCCTGTGTTTCAATTTCCCAAGTCTCAGCAAAATCTTTGTTTAAGTGCCTTGCCTTTTCACAAAATTATCAAGGTAGTTAGTGGGGCCTGGGAGGAGGATAAACAAATCTCTCTCCACGCGCTCTCTGGCTTATCACAGTGCTTTTTTATTTAAAAGGACTGTAGTGAACTGTGAATGCATAAAAAGATCACAGAATTAAAATTTTTAGTAGAGAGACAGGAAAAGCGGCATTTCAGAACCAAGGGTGGTGATCATCACCGTGACTGTTTCACTGGCTTATTCGGTTGGTAAGTACTCACCAGCACAGACTACATCTGTGCCCCATGTGTGATGCTGGAGATACAAAGATCAATACAGAAAAGCCATGAAAAATGAACGTCTTGCGTGTTTTCAAGGGGCTCACGCAAGGAGCCGCAGGATCTCGGCAGAGCCCCCCTCACTCCTGGAGAGCAATGGGGGACTGTATAGGACATGCTATGTACCCCCAAGTCCTCATACTTTTGATGGGGCTGAGTCTGATGCTTGTGATCAGTTTGTTGCCTAGCACCAGGATTAATGAGGTGACTGCTACACCCGCCCAGGGGTGGAGCTGAGATACAGTATAAGGGAAGGCAGGTCTTCCTCTTGCTTGCTTCCCGGCTTCCACCCTCTCTCTCGCCAGCGCAGATTGCGGCTTGCAGCTTGCAGCTGCCATGAACTGTAGCCCCGTCATCCCATGCTGCCTTGGAGCCCACTTTATGGACTGAAACTCCCGAGAAACTGTAAGAATAAACCTTTCCTTCCCTAACTTTGGGCATCAGGTATTTTGTCTCGGCAACGAACAAAAAGTAACTAAGACAGGGACGGTCCTGTGACCAGGCTGATTCACTTCCCCAAGCCAACGGCGAGCCACTAAAGCAAAGACGCCTCCCTTCCCTCTGTCTCCCCTACTCAGCAGCCCAGGACCAGACCCGCCCCGACCCTCAGGGGCACCTGCAGGCACCTGTCACATCTGTTTCACAAATGAAAATGTGCACCCACCCACGCCACACCAGGCTGGGGCCCCGGCAGGGGAGACGAGTGGGGAAGGGTCACGTGGCAGAGGCAGCCCAGGGCCCGCCGGCAGGGACGGGCTGCAGGGAAGCCGGAGGGAGGACGGAGCCCCGGGCATCAGCGCCTGGGAGAGCCCGCAAGGCAGCTGACAGCTGCTCATCCAGATATAGCCCTGCTGTCCTGAGAACATGTCAGCGTCTCGCTCAAAAACAAGAAGTATTTTTAATTCCGTGGCACTTGTGCCCCATTTAGAACACGACTGCAGTCACCCATCAGGGAAGCCCAACTGCTCAGGCGCCCGAGTGCGTGGGCAGCTTCCCGAAGTTACCACGGCAGCTGGCCACGGAGTCCCCTGGGCCAGACCACTGACCAGCCTCGCGGGGCCGGGATGTGCAGGGGGCTGCACTCTCTCCACGGCGAGAGCTTCAGGAACCACAGACATCCAAGCTTCTCCCGGGGCAGGGGGGTGCACATGGCAGGAAGACACACTGGGGCCAGCTGACGGGCAGGGGCTGCGGACTGCTGGCGTCACCCGGCGGCTGCCAGGATGGGAAAGCAAGGCCCGGCACCAGGAGAGCTCTTCAGCAGACGCAGGAGCCCCCTGGTGCCTACCCCTCCCCAAAGCCGAGCAGAGGGCCCAGGGCGAACGTGCAGCGGTGCTCGTCACGGCTCTGTGGGGGACCTCACACACTCTGTACCCAGCAGCACAGGACTGGGTCAGCAGTGACCCCTCAGACGACTCTGTGGGAACCCATTTCTTAAGGGGGAAACTGAGGCAACAGACAGACTAACCTACATTACACAGCTATTAAGAGACAGAGACAGGGCTCAAACTCAGGCTTCTTGGTCCAAACTCAGTGCTTTCGACTTAGGCTGATGCAGCTGTGGAAATGTGCAGTTGGGCCTGCGGGGTGCACTGCAGTCCCCCCTGATGTCCATGATCTAATTAGCCAAAAGGGGATAAAGTGCTGCAAAAGGGGCTCCCCAGATTAACGCTGTGCGTCAACTTAGCTAGGCCGTGGTATCCAGACACCTGGTCACACATGCACCCGTGCGACCGCATCAATAAGGACAGCTAGTAGTGTCAATTTAAAACATTTTTAAAGGAAAACAACTTTTAAACATTCTGGATGTCTCTGGGAGGTTGCTGTGGGATGATGTTTACATTTCAATGCACTGACTTTAAGTAAAGCAAGTGTCCTCCATAAAGTAGGCAGCCCCTCATCCAATCAGAACCGTAAGTACAGCCAAGGGCTGACCTCCCCCACCACAGGAAATCCTCCAGCCGAGGGACTCGAGTTTTTGAAGCATCCTCAGACCTTGCCTGTATCATTGGTTCTCTACTGGACCTCCAACCTCTGGACCACCTTGCAGACTTTGGAGTAATTAAGTCAGCCAATTTCTCTTGCCTGGTGGACAGGAAGTGGCCGCATTGTCTGAAGTTTGACAGAAGGAAGCATAAAGAAGTTGCACCACACTGAGCAGCCACTCTTGATCCCGCTGCTTAAGGACGAAAAACCAGGCTCAGAGAAGCTAAAAATCTTAGCAAGGCCTACGTCGAACCAGAGACAAACTGTTCAAGGTTTAAGTCACGTGTTTTTCCTCGAAAGCATACAGATAGTCAAGACGGTGGGCATACTCGGGCTCTGCCAGGAACTAAACGCAAAGGGCAGAGAGGCCTCCCAAGAGCTGGTCGAGAGCTGCTGACTGGAATACATTTGCCTGCAAAAGAGCCCACGGTTGACCCGCAGCCCTAACTGGCCAGCCACGCCAGCCTGCCCTGTCATCCGGACACCAAGCCCAGCTTCTCCAGGGTGCGCATTCATTACGCGCCACACAACAGGTACGGACTGCATGGATGCGGCGCCAAGGCAAAGCTCACACCCCGCTTAAGGGGAAAAGATGTGGGAAGGAGACACGGATAAATAACTGATAGGCTCGTAAGGGATCCCAAAGTGACTGAATTCCAATGAAGGTCACAGTGACGGCCATGATACGGACACCAGACTCCTTGGGTCACCATAACCTTGGACAACAGTAGGAGTTGAACTGAGACAGTGCACAGCACGCGTAATATTATGGGGCACAGCTCCAAGCAGCTGTGCACGATAGCAGGCAAGAGAGCTATCGAAACACAAAGCCCTGCGGGATCTCTGAAAAACACAAACGAATGACGGTGTACACTGCCTCCATGGACTGAAAGGCAGAACATTATGTAGATGTAACCTTCCCCAGATCGATCGTGTATTTAGTGGCATTCTATTCAATATCCCGACAGGAATTTCATGGATCTTACTAAAATGACTGTAAAATGTGTATGGAACAATAGAAAAGAATAGCCAATACACTTCTAGAAAGAAGACAGGCTAGTTTTATCAAACATCAAGAATTATTGTGAAGCTATCGCACTTTAAAAAATCATGGCACTAGTGCCGAAATAAATAAATGAACCAAAAAGAAATAGAATTCTGAGCCCTGGAATGTGGGTATATGGTCATTTTACAGATGACACAGTAACAGGTCAAATCAATGGACATGTGAGAACTATTCAATAAATGGAATCAAGAAATATGATCATGTGCTTGGGGAAATTTTTAATTCCAAAAAGTAGCTCGCTCCAAACATAAAAATTAACAGTAGCTAGACTGACTGTAAATAACAAAAGTCAATTTGAGGAATTTTACAGAAGTGTAATTACCTTCTTGACCTACGGGTAAAAAAGCATTTCTTAAACAATATAAAATGAGTAGTTGATGAATTTGACTATATCCAAATTAAGAACTTTTATTTATCAGTGGAACCTTCCAAGATGAAAGTAGAGAAGATAAATGGGAAGATAATATTTGTAACACTTTTGTCTATGGATTAGTATCAATGATATATAAAGAACCTCTACAAATCAATTTTTTAAAAATGACTGCAAGCATAAATGGTAAGCCCACAGAAAAAGGATCCATCCAGGAACAATACAGCTATCAGGCCTTTGCTCTTCTTGGTGATTGCAGAAATGCAAATCAAGGTCACAGTAAAATACCACCCCACATACAGTCTGTGAACACAGATCCAGAAGACTGGATACATTTTGGAAAACTGGATCAGAAGCATCTCCCATACTTTCCCGCTAAAAGGATGAACTGATCCACTTGATTTAGAAAACAGGCCAACAATGCCACCGCATGTAGGAAACTCTCACACGTGTACAGCAGAATGCATGCACGAGAATATTCACAGCGAAATCTGGGCACCGTGCCTAATGCCCATCAAGGAGAGAGGATTAAGGAGGTGACACCGCTGGCAACAGCAGCCACGGTTACATCATACAGTGCTCACAACACTACCAAAGGGCCTCTGGCCACCTGCGGTCATCGCGAGAGCGTGTCGTGAACCAGAGATTAGGATTAATCCAAGTCTGTGGTTCAAAACATAAGCAAAAAAGAATAAAGTGGAGACTTCTCTTGAAAGAACACCTACCCATCTTTCTCCGGTCACACAAATGCTGGGGTCTCATCCTTGCAAAGGGATTAAGTGTTTACTGCAGAATAATTTTTTAACAGTGAGTCATTCTTGAAATCCCTCCAACCAATGCATAAACGCACTTTCTGTGGTGGCACCCCAGAGCGAGACGAATGGGGATTTAAATGGCAGGGGAAGGGGCTTAGCATTCAGGTGGTGCCTAAGGGAATTCCACAGCCCTGATGATAAAAGTTAACAGGAACATCGAGCTACAGAACTTGAAATGGAAATGGTTTCTAATCAGCCTGTCAGCTGGAACCAATTGCCTGAGATACAGCCAGGCCACACTAGTGAGGACGGATAATCAGGAGTTTATTGGACAAATGAAATAGCAGTGATAAAAGGGGCAACGTCATTACCGAAAAGGAAAATAAATATAGCTGAAGCAACAGAAAAGGCTGCTAGTAGATTTCAGCTTCCCCAACTCTCTTTACGCTCTCCCACATAAAGGGTTTCTCGTCCTTCTAAAAAGACACTGAAAAGCCACGTGTGGTGGCACACACCTGTCATCCCAGTACTCGAGAGGCTGGGGCAGGAGGAGCACCATGAGTTCAAGGCCAGCCTGAACCACATAGCAAGAGCCCATCCCAAAAACAACAAATAAAAAATAAATACTTAAAAAATAAAAACTTTTGGAGCATCAGGGGTACAGACTCATTAGAGTGGCCCCTGTTTATTCAAGGGGGTGTCTTCTAAGTCCCTCAGTGGACGCCCAAATCCTTACATACACTATATTTTTCCTATACATCCATAACTATAATAAAGTTTAATTTGTAAATTATAAATTAACAGATAAAAACTATAACTAATAATGAAAGCTATACCAAAATACTCTTGCAAAATGTCCAGCATGACCACCTTTGCACTCTGGACCCATTTCTAAGTGAGGTAAGGTAAGGTAAGAGTCACTAGCCCTGTGACCACCGCGCCCGCTGTGCTCCCTGAGACGGTTACTAAGCCCCTAACCGGGAGGAGTGCAGACGGCACAGATGCCTTGGACAAAGGGAGGGTCCACGTGCTGGGGAGGACTGAGCCAGTCATGGGAGATTCCACTGCGCTACTCAAAACGCTGTGCGACTGAAAACATGCAACGTTTATTTCTGGAATTTTCCATGCAGTATTTGGGGACCATGGTTGATCATGGATACCTGAAACTATGGGATGCAAAACTGTGACGAAGGAAGAATAACTGAGCTGAAATTCCCTGCCTCCAACAAAGGGGGAGTCACTGAGAAAGATCAATCGTAATCTCCAGCAAAGAAATAAGCAGGAAAGTTGCAAGGCTAAAAACACCAGTCTCAATGGTCTCCAAAGGGCTGGTAGAAAAATACCACCTGGCCAACTTCTTGATTGCAGACAAGTGAATTAAAACCAACAATTGATTGGTCCAGGATTGAACATCAAGCACAGAATAGGATCAGAACAAAAGACACAGGCAGCTCCCAAACACCATGTAAGAACAAACTCCGTTCACTTCTGAGTCAAACTCTCCTCCTGGAAGCCACCCCTGACTGCCCTGGAATCCCCGGGCCTCTTACCCAGCTAGCACAGGGTGAGTGCCGACACCCACATTGGTACCTACAGCCTGAGCGGTGGTGGGATGGGTAACGAGAGGCAGCTAATTCATCAAATATCCGCGGAACAGGGCCACGCGCTAGACCGCATGTGTAGCACTGGAGCGAGGACAGCAAACGGATGCGGGCTCAGAGCCTGTGCTCAGAGGCTGCTTGGTAGCAGGGAAAAACCCCTCTGTCCGAGCGTGAGACACTGTGTCTGATTACAAATCAAAGCGAGGGCCGTGAAGGGCAGGCGAGACGCTGACGGGCCTGACAGTGTCGGCAGGAATAGGAGCCGGGATTGGGAATTGATGTTTTTATTGATTTCTAAAAATGAAAAAGTAATGAGTTGAAGATGTGTGTGTGTTTGCATGGAGGAGAAAATAACAGCAGAAATATGTGCAAAGTTAGGCAGCGCACAGACCATGAAGGTCCAGTGCGAAACCCTCGTCTTTGCCTTAAATTCAGTGGAAGTCGTGAAAGGCATCTGGAGCGAAGGGGAGGAGACAGAGTGGGCGGCCTTCATATTTCGTATCTTGATAAAATCACTCTGGACCAACACTCAGTCCCTTCTTTCCTCTCTCCCTTTCTGTGTCTGTCTGTCTGTCTCTGCCTCTGCCTGACTCTCCGCCTCCCCCTTTCCCCTCCTCCTTCCCCACCTCCCTCTCCCTCTCTCTTCTCCATCTCTCTCTTTCTCCTTTTATTTTGCTTCTCTACATTGGTAACCAACATATTAGCCTAGTGTCTCATAAAACCAAACACCAAGATAAGCCTGGTAGGATGAAGACTGCTCACACACAATGATGGCAGGCCTTAGCTAATGTAGACGAGGAGTCTGGGCAGGAAGGGACCGAGAGAACCACAAGGAGGCGGGGAAGAACACAAGTTCAGTCGGACTACGTTCACGACCCTTGCCCGAATCTAAATTCAGCGCCCTGTTCCAAGCAGCTGGGAGTGGATCTGATTGCTTGCTCAGCTCTTTAACAGAAATCTAAACTCCACCATTATCAACTCCAACATGATTAAGTGGGGCTGAGATGCCGAACTTCCAGCAGAGGAAATAGTTCAGAGGCCGAAGGAACACTAGCACAGATTTCTCACGTCTCGCCCGCCTCGCCCGTGCTCCCAAAGGCAACTCTCTCTAGCAAGTGTTAGCACAAGGGCTGATCCAAAAATACATGGTGTGTGTTTAATTCTTTACAAACCTGTACAGTAGAAACCGGGCTGCCATTAATACCCCTCACAGTACAAGCCCCTCCCTTCCCACACTTCTCTCCCGGCTCTTGTCACTTCCTGAAGCGGTTCTGCAAGTCCTCTCATGAGAATTTTTAAAAGGTGCGTTCGGAACTACAGTGAATGCTGCTGTCGCCGTCGAGTGCCATCCAAAGGAAAGGCAGACTCAGAAGAAAAACAAAACAAAACAAACGAGCCCTTACGGTGCGTCTTCAGCCACCTTGTTTACTGGATCTGGCACTGTGTGACGTCTGGCCCTTCCAGAAAGTCGAAATGGTCACGAAAGGTCAGCATTTGGAATCAATTCACATCAAGGCAGCGTGACGGTGCAATAAAGACGCTCACCAAAGAGGACTTCGAGAGCTGCTTCAGAAAGTGGCAAGAAGGCTGCATGTGTTCAAAGAGCGAGGGAAGAGTCTGGCAATGCACCTTTTACTATAATAATTTTTTAACTTTACACGTTCACCAGGTACTTGGACCACGGCTTGTGTAAGGGTGCGAGGACACACTGGCACGTGGCAAACGCGGTACACCTGGACTTGGAGACCATCCAGAGCCAGCTCCATGCAGGCGGAGCTGGCACCCGACTTCAGCAGACCAGGGCAGGGGCCAGGGCAGCACGCGGACCCCCGAGGGGGCGGAGGCCTCACTGGGAGGTCAGCAGCACGGAGCTGCTCAGGGCGTTGCGCCCCCAGGGGCCCATTGGGGCTCCCCGAACGATCCCTCTGGGGCCTGCAGAGGGAGGACTCCGCTCTCCCCAGTGCCTCACCGCGAAGCATCCTGAGCATCCTGCTTGCTTTCCTCAAAGGGACCTGGGACTGTTTATCACAGTCTGAATGTTTGTGACCCCCAAATTCCTACGCCGACATCCTAGTCCTCGCGCTGTCATGTGAAGGTTCAGGGGCAAACTGCTCTCCCTGAATCAGAAGTGATCCTTCTCCAAACAGCAAATCCACTGGTGCTCACCACCCCTGGGCCTGTGAGAAATAAACTTCTGCTGTTTAAACACTGCCCAATCTGTGGCACTCTGAAGAGTGACCTGAATGGTGACTCTGCCCTGGAGGAAAGGAAATCCCAGGATCTTCCGGATAATATGCAACGCTGAATCCTGACTAATCCTAACTCCTAGGCACCTGCTTCAGCCCATAGTCAAGGGAGCGACTACTGAGGGTCAAACGAAAAACAAAATTTGACCCTAGTTAGTCTCCAATGAGACCGCAGACCTATTCAATAGTTTTGTTTTTTTTTTTTTTTTCCTGACTGTATTTTGGAAGAGTTACCTTCCGCAATAAAATGAACTTCTCAACTGACTCCCCAATAACTGAGTAACGGCTTGTAAGACAAAAAGGACAAAATGGAAACCATGTCCCTCTTCCCACCAAAACCACAAAACAAAAGCACAACTACGGCCCTAGAGAAATCAGCGTCCTCTTTCAATATCTGAAAGGCACAAAGCACAGGATTCTAACCACATCCCTGTGCAATGTTCCAGACCGGCAGCTGCAAAAGAGAAAGAACCATACAGAACGCAGAGGATCTTGACCTGACCACTCGGCGACCTCAGGTCTGGCTACCATTACCACGAGGGCCTCTTTGGTGGATCAAACTGATACACACTCCAGCAACTGGTACACAGTTACTGACCTGTCTATATTTCCCCCCATTCCAACAACAGACTAAACCAAAAAAATAATAATAGGAGCAGTTTGTTCTCTCCAGGAAAGTGTAACCATAAACCTCCATTACGTTACCCGAGGGCCATCTCAATACTCCCACTCCGAGCCCCTCAGCCCGTGACAGTCTGACTGCCTGACCATCTAGTAGTTCAATATACTAGCCTGGGACATGGATAGTATCACACTGGGACATCGTAACGTAGCAGGTACATGGTGTCACAGTAAGACACTTTATAAATACGATAGAAAATAACTTTTATGCAAGCACAGGAACCTGCGGGAGTCACTTAACATTTTTAGAGGTGCAGTGCTAGGGATTGGTCAGAAAATGTTCTGCAAAATAAAGAGCAAGATGCTGTCCCCTGTGTCCAGGTCATTAACGCCTGCCCAGAAATGGAGGCGACACACATCCCACTGGGTCTGCTGCCCACTCTGCTTGCTGGATAGGCTGACATCCTGGCCATGGTGTGCAGTTCAGCAAGTCTCTGTCCCAAATAAAAAAGCGAATCAGGCTGGGGATGTAGCTCAGAGCTCGCTGGTACAATCCCGAGTGCTCCGGGGGAAAAGCAGGAGGACGCATGCACCTCACATGCGATCCCGCTTCTACTTTGGCCATCAGGTAGAAGTGGTCCAGCTTGGTCAGGCCCTGAAGCCACAAGAAAGTAACTGGAAGGGCGTCGCTTCCTGTGTCCCTGGCCACATGGGCTCCTCCCTCTCAGCCCACACCCACCCATCAGCACTGGAGACGGAGGCAGAGCAGGCGCTGTGGACATGAAGATCACCTGGTAGGTACGGTCGCCCCTGAGGACCCATAGGGGATGATTCCAGGACTTCCCGAGGCCACTGCCTCCCCTGAAACCTGAGGAAAGCGGCACAAAGAGGCGAGGTGTCTAGAGAGTTCTGGCGTCTAGCAGTGTGGCCCAACCCAGCCCAGAGGCAGTGGCGGGGAGGAAGAGGCAACTCCAGTGTGCCCAGCTCCAGCCCCACTTCCCAAGCCAGCTGTGGCAGAGCGGATTTCATGGTGCTCTCCTCTCCCTCAGTGGCCGCCCAGCTTGCTGATCCCGTTTCTCCAGAATTGCGCCTGACTCCGAGAGCCGCCCAGCCCCTAACATCTCCTCATTTCCACCCGTGAGAGCTGACCTCACGATGCACCCCGCAGGGACCCGAGGAGAGCAGGGAGCAGGTGCTGGGAGGGGCAGCGGCTGGACCGCAGTGGGCTGCAGAAGCTGAAGACAGCCGAGGAGACGGAAGTGCGGGGGTCAGGAGATGGGGGCTCCGTGTTGAAGGGCACCACAGGGACAGAAGTCACCCCGCTTTACTCCTGGACTCAGCTGGTGAGGAAGAGAGCGTTCAGGGGCCAAAGTCTTGGCTGAATGACGGGAAGTAAACCGGAGGCCTGGCTGAAAGCACGCATGTTCCAGGAGACTCGGAGATCTCTGCTCCCGAGGGCCCAGGGCCTGGAGTTACAAACATCTGCTCAGGAGTCGGACAAAGCGCGCCTGCTTCACTCCTGGCTGTGTGGGGGTCAGAAAAGCGTGCACCCCTAAGGCTCCTCTCTGAAGGGGAGAGGGGCAGCCACAGTAACTCAACACTCAGCACCCTGACAGCCGTGACCCTGGGGCTGGGAGACCACAAACCTCCGAACCAGAGCCCCGTTTTCCACTCAGTCCCACTGGGTCAGGGTTTTCGCAGGATTTCTAGTCGGGCGCTGGCACGCATTCATTCATTAAACCTTTACTGTGTGCTACTTTCTGCAAATAAACTGCAAACCCCTGAGATGAAGGATCGGAAACCCCGGGAGAAGGCTGTGCGCACGCAACTGCAGAGCGCTGAGTGTGTGTGTGGGGGGGTCCCCGCTGGGCTCACTGATGGCTGCTCCCGCATCCAGCTTTCACCCCGCCACCTACACTCAGGGTGAGGCATTTGCTGGAGAAAAATAACTCAAAGGTCTCTGAGGCTCCACTGCCTTATTTATCTGCAGGAATAATGGCCAGAAATGAGGCCTCTGGCATGTGGGTAAGTATCAGCAGACCTATCGCCTCTCCTTTTCCCCTCTACTCTGCATCTCTGCTGGAGCCTGGGCACCCAGCAAGGCTCGAAGGTGGGGCTGAGGGAGTGGGCAGGACTACAGGGTCCCACTGGAACCTTCACAAGCCTTGACCCAGTCCAGACTACTGACTCAGGCTGTGAACCTGCAGCTGTGAGCCTGCAGGGCAGGACGGGGCACCGGGCCACCCGCTGTCCCACCTTGTCTACAAAAGTGGGGGCTCTCCAGCCCGCCTTCCTGGAACCCACAGGGAGCAGACGTGGATGGGCGGCATCCAGCCCAGGGTGCCACACTGTCCACGGATGACTTCAGCGTCCTCCGCCCTTGAGCCCCCGCCATGAACTGAAGTCCCGACAGTGCAAATGTCTGCTCATCCTGAGCCTGTCGCAGGGACAAGCAGCCATGTGGGGACTCAGGAAGGGGAGAGGAGGCGAGTCCTCCCTGGGCTTCGCAGAGCCCGAGCCAGGAGGGAGAGGGAGAGGCGAGGCTAGCAGAGAACCGGTGGGTGTCCCGTGCCAGAGCAGAGCCCATTCTGGGACAGAGAGGCTGGCCTGTCCCCAGAGCTGCACCTGGGCGGGCTCGCGGTCTCTGAATCCCACACTCAGAGCTCAGACTCAGCAGCTGGGGCCCAGACACGCCCTCCTGTGCAGGAGCCCTCGGGGCATCACCTCCCCTGCAAGGGGTCTCTCATCTTTCAGCTCCAGGAAAAAAACCATCGCCAAACCCTGGAATCGACCGCTCCCCCTGCAGCACCCCTACACACTGGCTGGCTCTGAAATCGGTGAGCACCACAGCAGGTGTGGGGAAAGCCCAGACTCACTCTCTGGCTCCCTGGGACCCCAGGAAGGGAGAGAAGACAGGCCCTTGGGGAGCACCAGCAACTGCTAAAGACACGCGGCATCGGTGCCAAGACATCTGGGGACTGTATCGCGCCACATACATAGCTTCTCACACCCAACGACCGCCTCTCACCCCAGCCCTTCCAGGTTCCTCCTTCAGTTCCCAGGCCAGGAGAACACAGCTGGTTTCTGCCCGTGCACACGGCTGCAGGTGCCCACACCTGCTGGGCGACAGCCTCGGAGCCCACCTCACCCCTGGAGTCCCCAGGCCCAGGTAGACAGCCCGGGGCTGGGACCACACACACCGCCCCAGGACCTTGAAAGGGGCAGCCCCTCTCCCCCTGACCACCCAAGGCTGAGTGGCGGGAGACTGGTCTTCATCAGCCACAGACCCAGGATCCTGACATCCCACACAATGTTATCTTCTCCTTCCTCAAGACGCAACCAAATATTTTCCTGCATCTGGGTAATTTCGAGAGCACACATACCTGGTCCACAATGGACCTCTAATCTCTAGATCAGGGTGCACGGTTGGGAGGTCTAATCTTGGACATCAGACTACAGGATATCCCAGGACACAGGGCTTTTATCAGACAAAAAGCTGCCTGTGAGCAAGGTGAGCCTTCTGTCCCCTGGAGGAGCGTACGGAAGATGGGCAGCTGCACCTGGAGGCCTGGGGCTGCCTTGAGACCCCATCGGAATGCAAACCGACGTCTGCCCGAGCCAAGCCAGGGACGCACTGAGACCAAGGCCAGCTTGTGCCCTGCATGGGGCCCTATAGAACCCCGTACTCCCATCCGCAGAGCTGACGATTCCACGTCCTGCCCCACGGCGATCTCCTGGCTCCAGCTGCCTTGTGCACAGACTCAGGCCCGCTTGGTAAGCTGGCGTTCTCCTGGGCACAGCCCCCCATGCCTCAGTGACATGCCCTCCCCAGGATGGCCATGGTGTCCCTGGGGGTATCAGGAAGCAACAGGAACCTGGGGCTCATGGAGAGTCTGGGGGCTCAAGGACAGAGGGCACATCCCTCTTTGCTCCCCATGACCCCAGCCCCACTGCACCCACCCACACCCTGTCTAGTGGGGTTGTAGGCAAAATCTGTGCCCTTGGTTTCCTGATACAAAAAAGCAGCTCACACATGCGGAGTGCCCAGTGAGGTCCTTTCCCAACTGTCCATTTAATCCTCCCAGAATCCCCCTGGGGAGATGCTGGCATTCTTTCTCTTTCAAGGATAAAGCAGCAGAGACCCAGGCAAGGTAGTTCGTTTGCTGAGGACCACACAGCTGCTGTGGTAGCTAATAAGTGCTGATCGGAATGCAAACCAAGTTCTGCCTGACCCAAGCCAGGTCTGCAGGTGCAAAAGAAAGCAAATGCATGACTGGGGGCCAGGGCCACGCGTCCTCCTGGGCAGGCACCCCCGGGTCAGGGCTGCCAAGCAGAGCAGCCTGGGGGCCAGGCCAGCTCACTGGCGGACCAGGCCCACTGCCAGCTCTGTCACAGGCACCGCAGTGGGGGCAATCTGAACACACAGAAGACTTAGGAATGCGCAACCTGAAATAAATTAGCTCTCCTCTAACTGTCCTACCATGGGGGAAACGTGACAGGCATCATACATCACCCAGAGCCAAATCCAATTTGTACCCATTTACAACACGAACATGCCTGTCTCCCGCATGACCTCCCGGAGCTCATCCAGCATTCGGCACACGCCCCTCAGAGGGCCGGCGACCCGCAGGCTGCAGGGAGCTCGGAGCGCCGAATCCGAGCAGAGCCACGGAGGAGTGATGCTGCTCGGATAGGGAAGACAGCGAGGCGGCGGGGAGCCCTCCCACGCTGGTGGGGTGCCAGACAGGCGCAAGGACAGAGCCCGGCATGGGAGAGGACGCAAAGCCAAGGCGGCTGCCTGGACGCCCCGGGGATGACAGCACAGCCCCGGGGAGCGAACAGCCAGCCAGGCGCATGTGCCGGGGAGCAGGAGCCGAGGGTCATCCAGTTGCCACGGCGCACGGACACGGCCCTGCGCAGCCTGCAGGGCCCAGCTGAGTGCTGAGTGCCAGCCCTCTCTGCTCCCTGGCTGCAGGAGGTCAGAGGAAGTAAACGGTGAGGAAAGGGAGCGGAAGGGGCTTTGTAACTCAGCATCGGCAGCCAGCACCAGCAGGCCCACAGCACTCAGGGGCTTTGGAGACAGCACAGGCCCTGAGTGCAGACTCCCGGGAGCCAAGGCCCTGGGTGCAGCGCCATGCTCTGGCTCCCCATGGGCTGGGGACAGTGACGGCTAACTCCGGAGTCTTTTGTTAAATAACTGGTATATACTACTGAAATATGCCATACAGAGAGAAAAGGGCAAATGTCCTCAGACCAGTGTACCTTCCTAAGTGACCACACGGAGATGAGGAGATCGAGCGTCAGCAGCCTCCAGGACTCCTGGAAAGCACTTTGCCAACTGCTCCTGAGGTCTTTTTTGATTCTCAAGTGAGGTTCACCCAACCTGGGCCAGGTTGGGTGGGAGGAGGATTCGGGTCGAGAGCCACGCAGCAGCGTAAAGACCGTGCCCGAGATCAGAGCTTGGGGGAATCAGCTTGTGACCGTGGGTCTGACTGGAGGTCTTGTTCTCTCCCACGGGAGCTACACGAAGAGAAGGCATCCTCTGTCTTGCTGGGATTCTCTGCATTCCCGGGGAGACTCTCGGGGTGCTCCTTGGTGACCCTGGACCTCCACACAGCCCCCAGGACCCTCTGAAGGGCCGTGAGCAGCAGACCCTGCCCCTCATGTGGAAGGGTCCACAGGGCGGATTTCTTTCCTGCACAAAGACATTGATGAGGCCCTGAGATATGGGCTATTTGCAGGTATTCTTCTCTCATTTTTCTTATTCTTTTCTTTTGTGAGAAACTCGTTTTTTGGATGGACTTTATTTTTAGAACGGTTTTAAGCTCACACCAAAACTGGTAGGGGCGTACAGAGATTTCCCGTGTTCCTCCCCCTCCCGTCGCTGCCATCCTACAACACAGTGCTGAGCTGGTGACAGTGGATGGGTCCACAGGGACACAGCCCTGGCACCCAAAATTTGGTGTGCACATTAAAGTCGGTGTCTGGTTTCCCTGGCACCCACGCAGTGTCCTCTCAGGTCAGAGGCTAAGCTGGTGCCCCCAGGAACTCTGGGAAGCTTCGCCCACAAGGGCGTCCAAGGACACACAGGGCCGCCTGCCTGCAAGGGCTCCCGGGCCCAGGGACGGCCGGGGTGAGCTGCCGCCTCAACCCTGGGCTGCCCAGAGCAGCTCTGTCTGACGGAAGTAGAATGCGAACAACGTTTTCCATTTAAAATTTCTCTAGTAGCCACCGTAAAAAGGTAAAGAGGAACAGATAAAACTAATTTTAATACCACATTTTATTTAACCCAATGTATCCAAGTGTGATACACTGGATTACTTCAACATGTGCGCAATAAAATCTATTAATAAGATATTTTACACCCATACCATCTTCTGAACTGTCGTGTGCTGTATGACTGGCAACACACATCCACTCTAAACGCCAAATGCTCATCAGAAATACTTCATCTGATTTCAGATTTCATAAAATTTATCTTTAGAAAAGTAGAAACCTAATCAAGAGGTTCCAAACCAAGCTACAATTTTTCTAGTATTTGAAGCCATTACTGGTTTTTACATTTAATTAAATACTATTAAAATGTCAGGTCCTCCATCACACCGGCCACACTTCAAGGCCTCAACAGCCACCTGCAGCTGGTGGCTCCCTTGTGCGACAGCGCAGGGCCACAGACAAAGCCAGGAGGCCCGTGGACCGGCCGAGGACGGTTTCTGTCCACAGTGGTCATCAGCCCTCACCCCCAGGTGAAAAAAGGGTGGAGTTCTCAAAGCAGTTCCCGAGCTCCTCTGCTGCCCCAGGTCTCTGGGGAGAGGCCAGTTCAAGGCCCTGGGGAATGGGCAGGACCAAAAGCTCCTTTTTTAAAAAGACTTGCAAGATTGTCGAGAGACCAGAGCCCAAATCAAGGTCAACCCCTGGGAAGCCCACTAGACACCTTAATCACCACCTCCGGGGCATACAGACTCCAGCCCTCCCCCCCCCAGCCCTGGCCCTCAGGCCCACTCTCCTGGAGCTGCCACCTCCGCCCCTGCCCTCAAGGTCTCCCCTTCTGCCGAGGGACAAGTGAGAGTCAGGCGCCCTTTGGCACAGATGCTGACCACTCCCAAGGCAAACTGTGTGGCCAGAGGCACTGAGAATACTAATGCTCACAAAATCACAATCGCTGCCGGTCTGCCCCAACCCCAACCTGCAGCCACCACACAGGGCTCCGGGCTCGGCCACCCAAGGCTGCTCACCCCTCCTCCCCAGCTCAGCCTTGCTTTGCTCCTTGACACCTGAGATGTGCACAGCCGTGCAAGCAAAGACTGTCTTTTAGCACCTCTGTCCCCTACCTGAGTCCCATCCCCCGACCCCGGCATGACTCCAGGGTTTCCCCCTCTCCACCTCCACGCTATCTACTACAAGGGTCTCACTACATCTCACTGAGGGCAGAGCAAAAGCAAAGTACACAAAAGACCTGCAATAATCCCAGCCAGGTCCGCCCACGGGCTCTGGGGAGGACCTAGCGGTGGGGGCACCACTGCGGACTCAGCCTGAGAGGAAGCCAAAGGGGGAGGGGCCAGTCTTAGGCCCGCCCACTAGGCCCCACCTCTTAAAGGTCCCACCGCCTCTCAATCTCACCCCTCTGAGGCCCAGGTTCCCAATATTTGAATGTTTGGTGGACACATTCTTACTGTCCCCCACCCCGGCACACCCATTGACGTCTGCAGGTGGCTGAGAGAGAAGAAAAGCAGTCAGACACCCCTAGTCGATCACCGTCCAGCAGAGCACGGTGAGGCGGAAGTGGGTCTGCACGCTGTGATGGCCCACAGGCCAGGGGACAGCGACGTGGTGGCTGGGGCGGGCAGCCCAGGATGACCCTGCCGGACCCCTGAGGTGGCCACGCTCAGCGTCCCACATAATCACTTGCCTGCTTCCCCTCTGCCACCTCCACCCTGCGATCCCCCAGCCGGGTGGTGCCAGAGACCTCAGAAGTCCGGAGGGAGAGAGGATAGTAAGGCAGCTGGCGCCCAGACCCCGAGGCGGCGATCACCATGTGCTGGGCAGAGCGCGGGCTTTTCTGTCACTCTCATCTGTCACACATCAAGTGGGAAGAGATCTATTTTTTCCCCAGGCAGCATGCCTACAACTTCAACCAGCCCAAAATATGTGTGGCTACACGTGCTCGCCAGACGCGCTAAGTGGTACACAGTGCTCGATCACGGCGGTCCGGGCTCCACCAGGACGACACGCCAGGGCCGGGTGCAGGCTCCTCTCAGAAGGCGCCCCGTCCTGAGCCCGCTTCTCCGCCCGGTTGCAGTGCGGCCTCCCTTCGGGACACCCAGCTGGTGCCCTGCGCTGCACAGCTTCGGGCTCTGCAGAGAGCCTCTCCTCCTGTCCTGCCCTGCCACTGGCTGCTGGTCCAGGCAGACAGGGGCCGCCTGCTCCCGAGCATGGGCAGACAGCACATCCACCGAGACCCATGGGAGACAAATGCCCAAAGAGCAGGCAAAGCAAGGCTGGGCATCCTAAGACGCCATCCATGTCCCAGGACACTCGGGACCAGGCTAAGCCCAGGAAAGCCAGCCCAGGGGAGTGGGCAGCAACGTCCTGATATGCAGAAGCCCCAAACAGCACCAATGCCTTGGAACGCCTGCCAACCGAATGCTTACAGCAAGAGGGGCTCCAAATCCAAAGATGCCCCGTGCAGTCAGCACTGCTGGGGAGAAGCCGCCCTCCCCCCGAAGTCAGCCGCAGAGAAGTCTCAGGCAGGCCCGGCCTGGATCCTGCTCCCCGTCACCAGCAGTGTGAGCCCGACACACGGCCCCCACCCGCGGAGATGGAAAATAACAACGGAGCCCTCCACTGTTTGCAGGGGACGAGGTAACAAAACGCACACGGAGCACCAGTGCCCGGCGCAGAGTCAGGCCTCAACACGGATGACGGGAGCTCACCTGTCCCCACGTCTGCCTGGGCAGAGATGACAGCACTGGCCGCTCTGCCTGCCACCGACCCCCGGAGCTCGCGGGCTCAGAGGCACGGGCTTCCTCCCGCCCTGTTGCCTCCCCTCAGCCGCGGCCACCATCAAGGCCTCCACCTTGGACAGCGCATTGTTCATGCCCATTCGTTTCCGGATGGCTTCACGGATGTCTCAGCCACAGCCTTGAGAGAGGGGCCACCATCTCATTTACGGAGGACAGAATCCAGAGGGGAGGGCATTGCCCCCAAGTGGTGGGACCGGGCTTCGAACTCAGGAAAGAATCCAGTACTTGTGCCCTGCACTGTGTCTGCAAAGAGGGAGCCAGCAACCCGTCCCAGGAAGGATCCCGCCCAGCAGACGCTGCACTTCTCACAATGCATGAGCAACCCGGGGGCAGGATCTCAGCTCACCTGCAAGACTGCATCCCCGAGTGCCAGCAGAGCTGAACTAGGGGTTCGCAGATCTGAAAGCCAGACTCCCACCCTGAGCGCCCTGCTTCTGAGCCCCCCACCTCCTGGAATGGCCCCTCTGTCCCCAGAACACACAGCTCCTGCTGTCACTGCAGCAGGACCTTCACTGGGACCCACCCCCAGCTTGTAAGGGCATCATTCACACACTTGACGCCTGCCCACCCAAGCCCAGGCTTTTGACGGCAATTAGCTCAAACTAACATATGTGCAATATCTGTATTACTGCATAATTTATATACACTGCATACTGTTTGTTGGGGATACAAGCACCACACCACAGAGTATTTGCATATAGATGGTGGGTTATCAACATATGCTTGCATTTGATGGGTGATATCTGAAATACACATGTACACTTAGTGCTCTTGCCGGCACCGGAATGCCTGCTTTCTGCCACAACTTGAAGTGCACCGATCCTTTAACAGTTCGTTAATTTTTAAAATTTACAACGTTGAAATGTCCGTTTCTGAACACAGAAGTGATTTTCAACGGCTGGATGAGCTGTGACTGCCAAGCTAGGACTCCCAGCATTGCTTTGAGAAGTTAGGCATCAGACTCCACCCTGCCCAAATCACTCATGTTACTGGTTGTCAAACAAACCGTTCCCCTGGGTAACTTAGTCATCCACCACCAAGTCAGTAACCCCAGTATCAAAAACCAGCCACGAACATAACAGACAAACACCGAATCGGCTCCCGCCCTTTGCCAGGCATAGGGGGCCGGGAGGGAACCCAACGGTGAAAAGGTCGCCCACAATCACCATGGAGAAGAGCACACACTAGGTCTCAATTAACAGCAGTGACTATGGGACTTGGCAAGAGACCGGCATTTGGGGTGGCAGGTCCCCAAAGTGGGTCTGAATGCCAGATCCACACAGGCCTACTGTGTGACAGGAGAAAACAGGTGACCCCTTCACACTCACAGGGGCGTGGTCTGTGCAGCCGGACTAACACCACCTCATCACAGAGACGCTGCACGGTGAAGAGAGCGCCGGTGTAAAGGGTTCTGGACTACGCTGAGTGGCAGGGCAGTGGAGGCGGGGAAAAGACCGCAGTGCGGAGGCCGAGGGCCGCATGGACAGGCTCCCAGGGTAAGCTCTCGGGCTCCCCTAGCTGATTGTCTTGTAATTGCAGTAAAATACCCAGAAAGTACAATCGACCACCGTAACCACTTCAAGTGTACAATTCAGCGCCATTTAATACATTCACAGTGGTATATGATCACCTCCACTCAGTTGCAGAATATTTTTATCCCCTAAAAAGAAACCCCGTACCCATGATCAGTCTCTCCCATGCCCCCACCTGATAACTCCCAATCTGCTTTCTGTCTGGATGCATTTGTGGATTCTGGACTCATATAATATTTGTCCTTCATGGTCCAATTTCTTGCACTCGGCATAATGCTTCCAAGGTTCATCCAACAAGTGGCACGGATCAAAACTTCGCCCCTTTTCATGGCTGAGGACCAGTCCACACATGGACAGACCACATTCTGTTTATTCACTCACCAGCTGCTCAGCAATCACGCTGCTGGCACGTGGGGCCACCGTGAGTGGCACTGGTCTAACTGGATGCACGGGACCTACGTCACTCCGAATCCAAGGAGTCTCAGCGTTCCCACCATGGAACTGCTGCCTCGTGTCCCGAGATGAACCCCGCTTCTGCTCACAGCGGCAGCTGATGGCTCTGCATTCGCACGCGTACTTTTGTTTTGTGTCAGTCACCGCCTTGTGGCCCCCCAGCCCCGGCTTCCTAATTGATTTACTGACGTGAAATCAGTCCTTGCGTTATTATAGCAGTCATTAAGAAACTGCTCATCATTCACCTGTAGCTATTGTCATCACGAGTTTCTCCTTGGCTGCGTGCAGATGAGGGAAGAGCGGGGAGTCGGGGAGCACCGCGTGCGCACCAGGCTCTGTGCTGCCTCCCCTGCCGCGCAGATGCTGTCTGGCTTGGTCCTCACGCGGCCTCGGAGGAGGAATTAGCAACCCAGGATCCAGACAGGAAAATTCCAGCTCATGGAGGTAAAGGGACTTGTTGCCAGTCACGCTAATGAGAGGCTGAGCTGGCATCAGCCACCAGGTGTGTCAGACTCTGTGCTGCTCCTGGTCACATCCCATCTGTCCTTTATAGAACAATCAGTAACTGTGGCCCAGTGGCGCCTGCACCCATCACATCCATGGACTTCGGCCCCATCCCACCAGGTTCACAGCCAACCCTGCAGTAACCTCGGCTCCCTCCTTGGTTACTGTGTTTGGGGACCACTGTGCTTCCTCTGTTCTGGGAAGGTCACGGACTTTTACTCAAAGCAAGGTGGTGGCACTAGGGTCCTGAGTCAGTGGGCTAGAAGCCAGGGTCTCTGGTGACCCCAAAATAGCACCCAGCTTTAGGGAAGCCAGCCCACACAACAGATGCCAAGCTTCCTGCCAACATCATGGGAATCCGGTGTCTTCCTGGAGCATTCTGGGAATGATGAGAATTGGGCTCTGCAGGTACTGGGCCCTCGAGACTTCACACACACTCATGGGCAAGACTGGGGCTGTTCGGCCCCTGCTACGGGATGCAAACTCAGGACGGCCAGGGTGCTGGGGCCACGGGGCATCCACACTGGGCTCTGAACAGTCACGCAGTAGAAGGCCAAGGGGAAAGGACACATATACAGATGACTAAAGTTTGCATCCCCAGGAATGAAGTATCAATAGTTAAAAAAAAGAGAAAAAAAAAAACTTCCCAGGTCTTCTAGTGGACTTCCAGACTGAAAACTCCAAAGGTCAAAACCTCCCCATGCATTCTGAAGGTGCGAGGCAGGCAAGCCAACTGCCTTCAGAGCTGAGGCTCTCACCTTTGGCCCATGCGGCAGCCCTCTGCGACAGTCCCCAGACCTCTCCTCACCCCACCGCAGCCCTCTGCCACCTGGGGGGTCGACAGCATGTATGCGGCAGTGAGTCTCAGGGTGCTCTCCACAGCCCCACCCCCTTCCCCGTGTGGCAGATCCAACCATATCCCCCTGGCTTCCAAATGGATGCACCAGGTGTCTCAAATTCAACAGGCCTCAGACCCAATTCCCGGCTTCCTGCCCCTCTCAACAAACCCACCCCTCCATCCCATCCCCCTCACCTTAGCAAGTGGCCACACCCTCCTTGTCACTCTTGCCAAAAGCGATGGCACCATCTGTGAGTCCTCCACCTCCAAAGATGTGGTCAGCCTGCCTTCCAGATACACCCAGAACTGCCTGGACCTTCTCGTGCTCTTCTCCTAGAAACCCCTCCCCTCGTGCTGGGCTCTGTCCTCCACAGCAGATCGGCTCAAAGCCGCCTCAGCTTGCATTCTGGTACAAACCCTATCATTCTTTACACAGCCCAAGGATCTTCTCGATCAGGCCCAATGCACCTCTCGGAGTCTTCACTCTCACTCTTTTCTCTGCCTGGACGCTCTTTGTTACGGTTCTCCATACCGCCCCCCAGGAGCCTCATGTGCTCGTAGGCGGGAAGGTGACTGGATTATGGAGCTGACAGCCGCCCTGCTGGTAGGGGCGGGTCTGGCCAGAAGAGGTGGTTGCCGGGGCACGGCCTGGGAGAGCTGTTCTCCTGCCCTTCTCCTCCCTTTGATCTCTGCTTCCTTACTAGCATGCTATGAGCGCCTCCTCTGCCAGGGCCCTCTGCCAAGCTGCCTGCCTTGGAGCCACCAGACTATGGACTGAACTGCTACAAACTGTGAGCCAGATAGACTTTTCCTCCTGTAAGTTGCAGGTGTCAGATATTTTGTCCAACTGATGAGAACATCACTAAGACACTCTTCTCCCCAGTATCCCAGTGGCTCACTCTTGTACCCACCTCCAAACTCCCATCATATCACAAGAGCCTCCCTACGGTTTCCCTGTCAAAGGACCCAGCTTCTCTCCCTTCCCCTCTCATCTTTGTTTTCCTTCATAGCATATATCACCACTGGATCTGTATCTATGTGGTTATCCAGTTATTACCTATCTCACATCATGCAAACCCAAGCTCTGTGATGGGGGAGGAGTTGGTCTTACAGCTGTGTCTCACCAGCTGGTATTCAGTAGGTGCCCACTAAATACTTGCAAGAAGACATGGAAATTCAGTCCTTGAAACTCAAGCTTGCCCAAGCTTAAACAGCTAGAAAGTGGAGAAGGCGGAATTCAACTCAGCTCAGTCCCTCAAGCTCCAAACCTTTTGCCTTGTTTCAACAAAGAATAGCTCTCTGGGCTCCAATCTTTGTTGGAAAAGAAATCACTGTCCTGAGTCAAGCAAAGGAGCTAGAGACAGACACCATTTCTCAGAAAAAACGTGATAAATAAATGTTATGGTAACAAATTGCCTATGATCTCATTATTGTCATCAAACATTTATTAAGGGCCCGTGAGCACATGGTGGCTTGCTCGGTGTGCTCCTCAGAGAGCGGAAACCAGAACAGCAGACAACGGGAGGCCCATTAGTGAGAGTGATGCTGGGTGGGAAAGAAAGCAGGGTCAGAGAAGACTAGGGGTGGGAGGTAGATGAGACGAGTACAGACATCTTTTTCAAAGGTCCATCCATCCATCCAACCACCCACCAGCTCCTCCTGGTCCTTTCTCCCCAGGGTCCCAGGCTGATGGAACCCTGAGACCTCTTCATTGGGGTCTAGGTCTCCAATCTGCAAGACCCCCAGGGAAACAAGAAAGCTCTCTACACCCACAGGACCAATGGCCCGCTGGGATCCCCCAAGACAGCGATGGTAACTAACCCCTTACACAGCGACAAGCTCCCAATTCTTCCATGCAGCTCCAGGGTCAGAAGTGCTCACAGCACATCCTCCAAGTCAGAAGGGAGGCAAGTCCTGACGAGAGGGCGCTGCCCTTACCCCCGCTGACCCTGGTGTCTCCCCACAGAAAATGAGTTTTCTATGTCTACACATGGAAAAGGTCTTCAGAGAACAGTGTTATTCAAATTTACAACTTCAGTTATAATTTAGCTTATATTAAGTAAACTTACCCTTTAGAGTAATCAAATAGAACTCCCAAAGCTCCCACTATGCTGTTGATATTTGACTTTTGTAACGAGGTACTTATAGGTGTGCTAATGCAGCCAATGGCACAGAGGTAACAGATGTCCCTGAGTCACCCAGGAAAGCGAGAACTTGAATGCTGAATTGAGTTTAAAATACTATGCATGGGTGAGGGAGTATTAGTGGAATATAGGACATGCAAATATCTTCAAACAGGATCTGTATTTCATAAACAAACTAAAGAGGAGCCTAGCATAGAACGAATGACAGACAACAAATTTTTCTACCAGCTGCTAATGCATTAACTTTTTTGTGTGTGGTGCCAGGGACTGAACCCAGGGCCTTGTGCACACAAGGCAAGGACTCTACCACCGAGCCACAGCCCCACACCAGCAGCTGATGCAGCCATTCTGCCAGCCCTCAGGGAATACTCATGAGACCCTGGTGCAGCTCAAGGTCTCTATTCTACAGATAAAGAAAATGAAGCCACCAAGAGGATCCCTGACTCGCTCACAATAACTCAAATCACACATGGCAGAGTTGGGATTCGAACCCATGTCTGACCAGTTCCAAAGCAAACATTCTTTCCACAGCATCACTCTGCTTTCCAGGAAGCAGCCAGGCCCTGCCCCTCGGTAAGGCCTCCCCCAGCTGACTGACATGGAGGAGCTCCGCCGTAATCACAGTCATCACAGGATTACGAATACGATCATCTCCGTTCTCTTTGGTCTCCTTCACCGGACTATGAATTTCTGAGAACAAGAGCCCTGCCTGTCTCTTCACCTTTGTGTCAGTCTCCACACTGTGCCTTGATGAGCAGATACACGAGCATGTGGGCGAGCGAGTGGGTGAAGGGACTGACGGAAGGATGGAATGGTGGATGGGTGGGTGGACGGATGGATGGGTGGATAGGTGGATGGATGGGTAGACGTACACAATGGTGGGGATGAGTGAATGAGTAGATGAATGGGTATGTGAATGGACGAATGAGTAGGTGGATGAACACATGATTTTACAGGTGGATTCATGGATAACTGGGTGGATGGGGAGATACATACATACACACACACACACACATACATGCATATACACAGACAGAGGGCAGATGTGCAGGTGACTGGGTGGATGCATGGATGTGTGGATGTGTGGGCGTGTGTACCGGTATGTGGATGGGTGGGTAGATAGATGGGTGAGGGGTGGAGGATGAATGGATGGATGGATTGGTACATGAACAGATGAGTTTGTGAATGAATGGATGAGTAGGTGGATGAACACATGGATAGGTGGGTTGGTGGACAGATGAATAGACAGGTGATGGATGTGCCGGTGACTGAGTGAATGGATGGATGTGTGGATGCATAGGTAAATTATCAGTAGATGGATGGATGGATGGATGGATGGATGGATAATGGGTAGATAAACAGATACGTGGATGGAAAGATGGATCAGTGGACAGATGAATGGATGGATAGTGGGTAGATAAATGGATGCATGGATGGACAGATGGATGGGTGGGCAGATGGATGGGTGGATAATGGGTAGATACATGGATGCATGGATGGATAGATAGATGGGTGGGCAGATGGATGGAAAATGGATAGATAAATGGATGCATGGATGGACAGATGGATGGGTGGGTAGATAGATGGGTAGATAATGGGTAGATAAATGGATGCATGGATGGATAGATAGATGGGTGGGCAAATGGATGGAAGGATAATGGATAAATGGATGCATAGATGGACAGATTGATGGGTGGGCAGATGGATGGATGGACAATAGGTAAATGGATGTGTGGATGGGTAGATGGATGGGTGGGCAGATGGATGAGTGGATAATGGGTAGATAAATGGATGCATGGATGGACAGATGGATGGGTAGGCAGATGGATGGATGGATAACAGGTAAATGGATGTGTGGATGGGTAGATGGATGGTTAGGTGGATGGATGGGTGGGTAGTGAAATCACAGAGTGCTCGCTGAATCTAGGTTCCGGCTTTCAGGGAGCATGAAACAGCAGCTTTTTTGGCAATGGGCAGACTTGGGCCAAGGTCTTTCTCCAGGGCCAGGGGAAAGACAGAGTCTATCAGCTCCCTCCCACCATCACCCTTTACTTCATCCACGTGGTTCTAACGGGTCTGCTACCCTCCCATCACAGGAGGTAGCTCTGAAGTGGGTTTCTCTAGAAAGGGAAGCGCCACACTAACAGACACTGTCCTCATTCACAGAACTTTCTCAATCCCTCTTCAGTCATGCTGAAATATTTGCTTCAATGATATCCTCCAGGATGAGTTCCAAAGATTGGTTAATTATATGCTGTCCCGCCCAAAAAGAGGACTCCCACATCTCTATTTTAAACTTGCACCCTTTTAATTCCATCAGGTGCTCTTTCAACTATGAAAGCGGGGATGCAAGTGAGCCTGTGGCGGGGTGCTCATGGCCAGCCAGGCACTCCAGGTCCCAGCAGAGCGGGCACCACCAGGCAACAGTGTCGTGAACTGTGTGTCCCGAGTCAAAGTCCACAGGCAGCACAGAGCAGGCCTAGGAAGGCTTCCCGAGCTGCCCTCGCAGTTTTCCATAGATATTTTACTGAGCAACTGCTTATGCTGGACCTCAGCTAAGCACTGGGTAAATTCTAGGGCACAAAGCATTCGTGGTCCAGGAGGGAGACAGACAGAGAGCATAAAGTTTAAAAAAATGTTTATATTATAATATATCACAGAAATCTATAAATATTAATAAACAGATATTTATACAGTGAGATTCACATGCAGCAAAAATAGCAGGAGCTCTGGGAGAACAACACAGTGGTGGTAAATTATGGAAAAATCTCAGAACACTGACGTCATCAGACCCCTGGGGTAGGAGCAGGAGGCAGGAGCTCTGGGAGCCACCTGCAGCCCCCCTCAGGTGGCCCTGGTGATGTCCACAAAAAGGCAGAAAGCTGTGGAGACACCTCACCAAACACCTCGCCATCAGTTTACAGAGAATGGAGAGGGGCGGGGATTGACCTGAATACAGAAAAGGAAACCCAAAGAAGCAGAAGTTGATGCTGCCCCACAGTGAGAATCAGGGTGAAAGGGCCAGGACCCCAGAAACTAGCCCACCAGGGCTAGACAGGTGGATTGGTGGGTAAATGAATGGACAGATGACGGCCAAGCGACACCCTCACTCTGAGACAAGGCTCCCTGGTCCAGGTGGGTTATCCATGCAGCCGGCACACACAGTCCCAGGAGCTCCAACCTGGGCTTCCTGGACTGGCTGCTGTGCGTGTGTCCCTCGGAAGGGAACCCCTCTAAATGCACTGGCAAAGCAAGCTCCAAAGCTGCTGACACAAACACCCAGCTCCACACCCTGATGGGTCACCCACAGAATGCTGCCCCTTGGCAAACCAGCCTCCTGCACTCTGCCCAAGTCACGGTCACCCTGAGACTGTCATCTCCAACCCTGATGAGAGCCAGAGGTCAGAGCCAGTCCCTCCAGAGGGCCAGGACACTGTCCTACGGCCAGCAGAGACCAACAGGAAGTGGCTTTGTCCTGCTTCCTACTCCCCATTGGCATGGAAACCAAATGTCTCGGTGCCTCCATGTGAGCCCCTCCCACTGCCAGCCTAGAAGGAGTGTCCACCAGCTGGCCAGCAGGGAGGCCCTCCACTGCCCCCTCAGTGGAAGGGGGCCCCTGGGGACTTCCGGCCTGACAGGGCACAGAGAGGACCTCTGGGAACACACAGTCATGACAGGTAACCCAGACACCCGGCCCACGGCCCCTGCAGCCGGAGGAAAGGCTCCACACCCCCGCGCTGCCACATCCC
>RJWM01021421.1:0-35359 GCA_004363535.1 Dasyprocta punctata
TACCAGGGATCAAACTCATGACTTTGTGCTTGCCAGGCAGGTGCTAACACAGCTAAGTTAAATCCCTGGCCATGAATCAGAATTTTCAAGGGAAAGGCATTGCCCCAAATTATTCTTATCAATGAAGTTTTGTTTACATAAGATAAAATTAAGATTCCTTTTATCTCTGATATTACTTGATTGCATGAATACTATCATTCCATTGCCATAATCAAAAGAATTTCAAAGAAACAAAGGGATGTTAGAAAATGAACCTGTGTACTCTGAGGTTTGACATTTGATTAAAGATCTCAACACTAAAACAGAAACATTAAATCTGGAAGATAGAGTAGGTAAAACTCTTGAAGATATTGGCGTAGGCAAAGACTTTATGAATAAAAGCCAGACTGCACAGGAACTATTGCAAATAATCAACAAATAAGATCTCATCCTACTGAAAAGCTTTTGTACAGCAAGAGAAACCACCAACAGTGTGAAGAGACCACCCACAGTCAGGGAGAAATGTTTGCCAGCTGTCCCTCAGATAAAGGATTACTATCGAGAACATATAAAGAAGTTAAAAAAAATTAGTCCTCCAAGATTTAAAAACCCAATCCAAAAATGGGCATCTCAGATAAACACATACTTTTCAGATGAAGAAGTACAAATAGCAAATAAATACGTGAAAAAATGTTCAAGAGCATTGGTCGTGCGAGAGATGCAAATGAAAGTAACACTGAGATTCTACCTCACCTCAGAAAGAATGGCTAGTATTAAGAAGTCAACCAATAACAAATTCTGGAGTGGTTGTGGACAAAAAGGAACCCTTCTCCACTGTTGGTGGGAATGCAGGCTGGGGCAACCACTGTGGAAGTCAGTGTGGAGATTCCTCAAAAAGCTAGCATTGCAAGTCCCATTTGACCCAGCTATTCCCCTTCTGGGAATCTTCCCAAAAGAATTAAAAAATCCTATCACAGAGACATATGTGCACCTATGTTTACAGCTGCCCAGTTCATAATAGCTAGATCTTGGAAACAACCTAAATGCCCCTCGACTGAGGAATGGACAAAAAAGATGTGGTATTTCTATATAATGGAATACTACTCAGCTGTAAAGAATGATAAACTAGATATTTTCACTCTTAAATGGATGAGTACTGAAAATATACTTCTCAGTGAACTAAATAAGTCACACATGTGTAACTATCGCATTGTTGCACTTGTGTGATGAACTGAAAGAAAATCTATGTATATAAAAAATCAGTTAAGATAGTTAAAAAAAAGAATTTTGAGTGAAAAGTAGTTTTCACAGGATTATCTTCAGATTTCATTTTTAATGCAAAATGTTTATTTGAAAATAATACAGCAATCATAACAAAAAAGATAGTTATATAGCTGGTTTCTCTTGAGTCATTAAGGCGAAAGTTTTGTGCTAATAATTTTCTGGACAATGCTTCATGTCTACATCTTATACCCTAAACAATTGTTGTGAATATAACAATATGCAATGTGATGATTATTGTTATTCTCCTATTGGCTTGTTGTGAAATTGTTTTACTTTAATTCCTTACTTTTCGGGCTTGGAGTTTGGCTCAGTGGCTTAAGCACCTGCCTGGCAGGTGCGAGGTTGTGAGTTTGATCCCCAGTGCCTCAAAAATAAATAAATAAATAAAAAATAAACTAATTTCTTACTTTTCTTCTGTTTAAAATAAAAAACAGTGGACTCCAGGAAGAGAAAGAGATGTGCCTCTCTAGATACCGCCATGTTGGGCAGGGAGGCTCCGACCAGAAGACAACCTAGCCTGCCTTCTTGGTGAGTGTGTGTGACCAGCACGGACTCCAGGAGGAGAAAGAGATGTGCCTCTAAGCATCCAGGATTCCTCCCCACCACCCCCCACCCCCGCCTTAAGCAACCTGCCGGCTCAGAGGACTGACTGAGTTGACAGCAACTATGGTACATAAAGCAACTAAATGCTTGTATTTTTCAGTTGATTTTGTAGGCCTGGAGCTGGCAGTCTGAGCATCTGTTGGGAAGATGATAGTATGCAACGTAGTAAATATGGGGGATTCTCCTAAGTCTTGTCTTTGAGGCCCAATATTGTTCTCACTGTTTTGCTTTATTCTTTTTTTTTCCCCCCGGCACCCGGGATGGAACTCACAGCCTCATACCTACCAGACAGGCGGTTAAACCACTGAGCCAAACTCCCAGCTTGCTTTATTCTGATTAATTTTTTTCTTTATTTCATACTCTGTTTTTATTGGTTTTGTTGTGTTTTGTTTTTGGTTTGATTTTACTATACCTGATGGAATGGTCAACTATTCTGAAAGTAACAAGGTATGCTGTGGTGGCCGTTGTTTTCCTGGTGTCTTTCTTTGAAGTTCTGTACCAGTTCTACTGCTTTGTTTTGATTGACTTTGTTCTGATATGTTTTGTTGGATTTTAGTATCTTTAAAATAAAAAATAAAATAAAATAAAAAGCAACAACAACAACAAAAAAAAACAGAAAAGAAAAAAGAAAATGAACGTGTATACTCCGAGGTTCGGCATTTGAGGCACTATGACTACAAGTGAGTGTTGCTTTGCATACATGAGCTATTACATCTGCCAGTTCAAGTGACAAAAGGGTACAGGGCCAGCACAAGTGAAACCACTGCCATAAGTGTCTGGGTCTTTACTAGGTAGCTTGTCTAGTAATTTCTGCTTATTTATTTTGCATGCAGAGTCATTAAACAAAATAAGTCAGAAAAGGAAATATTTCTTAGAAGAGTAACTACAGATTAATCATTAATGCTACAGTCAGAAAGGAAGCTGAATTAGTCTTTGGGTAAAGGTTGGTGAGAGAGAGAGAAAGCAAGTATAAGAAAAGCTGAGAAAACATGCTCAAAATCTGAGTTAGAGTTTAGGGAAGAAAAGGTTTTATGTGTTGACGAATTATTAAGGTAGAAAATGCAAGAATTTTGCAAAGAACAGAGTCACTTGTATTCACAAATAAAATGATACATTCTAGTGTTGCCTGGCCTCTTTATGGTTTAGCCTTTATGAATGTTAGCCAATCTTCTCCTTTTTCTTTTGATTGAAAATATTATTTTGTTATTCTCTTATCTCTTTGACTTGTTAAAAATAACAGCATAAAATTCATCTATTGTCACCATCCTTGTTCCTCCTCCTCTTCTGATAGGACTAAGTACGATATTCTGGAGTTATTAAGGGCTTCATCCACTAAAAATTAAGGGAAATGTTTGCAACAGTACCTAGAAAGTAACTCATTGATAATTTTTGCACAGATTAAATTTTGTGTTTTAAGTGGAAAGATGATTTATCTTGTAGTGAAAAAAAATTGAAACACAAATAATGACTTTAGCAAAGGAAAAGAATATTTCCCAAGTATAGATCACCAACACTTTTCTGAGCCCCATCTTTTGAATTGCTTATAGGATCTTTCTTGCTGAGTTTAATGATGTAGAAAACCAAAATAAACACCTTTTTTGTCTTTCAAATTCAGTTTTGTGGAGACTTTCCCGCTTCAAAGCATTTCAACTTCCCTAAGTTCCTACACTGCCATTTACATAGTTTCCATACCTGAATAATGGCCAAAGTAGTTACTGATACTAATCTCTACGTTTCATATCTGCTACCTGGCCGTGTGACTTGGGGTAAGTTATTTAACCTTTTGGAACATTAGTTTCTGTAAACTAGAGATTAAAATAAGAGTTAGAATAAATAAATATACAGTTTATATATACATATAACACATATGTAATTGATATATACATTAACCTTGCATAAAACAGTTGTCCAATATGTAGCAGCTATTGTCATCCAAAATGGGTCTTTTTTTAGTGTATGTTCAAGATGTTGCATTCTTCAGTATCCTATACATGTTTGCAAAGTTAATTTTTCTTAAAGATACCCATTTTTCTCTGGCGTTTTTTCATCCCGTCTCATGACTTGTGACAGATTGTTTTCACTTCCTCATGCTTTACCTTTTACACAATCACTCTTTTGTGTACCACCCCTTCTTTTCCTATACCTTCCAGATTTGATCTGAGTAGGCAGCTACTTAACTGACAACCACAGGGTTAAACCTAGTTGCTGTTGCCACCCCTCCTCCTCCCAGTCCCCCTTTTCACTGTAGGCTGGCAACTGTCCTAACTGCCTACTGAAGACAAATGCTTGAGGAGAAAGAGAGTAAGGAGCCAGCCATGAATCCTTTCCAGAAAAATGAGTCCAAGGAGACTCTTTTTGCACCTGTTTCTACTGAAGAGTTACCGCCTAGACCTCCCAGCCCTCCCAAGAAGTCACCTCCGGTGAGTCCCCCAATTTAGTTCTGCTTCTGACAGTAATAGCCTTGTTTTCTTGTCTTTCCTCTTTGGCGTCTAGAACTTCATGCTGCACTGTATTTGGGTATAAAAACTATTCTCTCATGCAGCTCAAATTCACCTGAAAACCAAATCTAAACAGAGGTTTCTTTTACTTAGCAGAGGAAGCATCAGGAAGAGGGAGTCAGAGCTCCTCAATTGGGATTCAGGGCTTTGCTGTGGATTTCACTGCGTATTCTGAGTTTCTCTGGCAGGAAAAGAAAAGAAAGTAGAATGTCCAGGGAAATTTGGCAAGCATTTCTGCCTAGAGGACTGTGTATGATTGTTCCTTTTTTACTCAGCCTTCTGTTCCTCCTGTGCACAGAACCTTCTTCTTGATACTATCAGAAGTTTTAGAATGAATTCAATCTCTGTTACTAAGTGTCCTCAGTTTTTAGTAGGAGATAGGAAAGAGGAACAACACATAATATTTTACATTATATACTTGTTAGAGCATTTCCAAATTTATTATTTCAATTAGTCCTCCTATCAAAATCCTGTAGAGAAGTTTTAGTAATAAAATAGCCAACATTTGATGAGTTCTTGCTATGAACTAAGAAAAAGTATTACTCTCATTTCCTGGGAATAATAACAGAACTGAGATACGAGCAGGCATGGTGATGTGACCAGGGTCTATATGGATTGATTTATCTTGCCGTCAGTGACAGTGTTACACAGTTAGTGACAGCATGTTACCTAAACTGTATAGCTCTGAAGCTATGAGCTAGGAAGGTAAGAAATCTGGTTCATTGTGTTTGTAAACAAGTTGTTTTCATGCATTAACATGTATTTGTAATATCTATTTGGTTAATATATGTCTTCTAGTCAGAAAGAATTTAAGGTTGCTTACACACACATACACACACACACATACATACACACACACACTTCATGTCTTATGAACTAGGAGGCAGTCAGGGATATAGCTCAAATCCCGAGCAAAAGCGCCTGCCTGGCCATCACGAGGTTGTGAGTTCGATCTCCAGTATCAAAAAAAAAAAAAAAGGAATTAAGAGGCGATATAAGCTCATAAAATTTCACATTACAATCTCAAGGACTGATATCTCCATCTCACTTCTCACATTAGTTGAGCTAGGTTAATGGGTAGGGATTTGAAATAAAATGTGACATCCTTTATACTCTCACTGATATACTACATGAAATAACATAGTTTTTCTAATGTCCAACAGAGTTATAATGAAAATGTTATAGAGTATCTTTAGTAGAAAGAGTAGACATTTAATTTTACAAGATTTCAGAACTCTCTGCCCAAAGTCAGTGTGATTAATCAGCTTAACTTTAGGAATCTCTCTCCTTGATACTGAGCTCTGTGCCTTGCCCCAGCAATCTCTAAAGGGCAAGCCGTCATACTGCCAGGATTCCACCCAGCATGTGAACAAGGCAGCTGGGAACAAGAGGAGTTATTCCCTACAGTGAAGCTACGCAGAACACCTACATTAGAACTAGTACTTTTGACATCAGGTACTTCATAGACCAGCCCTTCATTCTACTCCTAGCAACAAAAATGATTATTCTCTTATCTAGAGCCTCAGCTTTTCATTTGGCAGTTGTGGGAAGAAGAGCATGTCTTGGATCAAAGGAGGTCTGAGTGGTTCCAGGTTAAATGAAGAACAAAGTAATACTCAGATTAGCTTCTAAATCGGTAATGTAAGCACTCCTGGTGTGAGAGCAGCTGTTTCACAGAGTAGGGACCATTGCTCTATATTATCTACCATGGCTATTCAAATAAAATTTTGGAGCAATCTAGTGGTGGAAATAGGAAAACAGTTTATGCTTAAACCATTGCTTTTTTCTTGCATAGAAAATCTGTGGCTCCAGCTATCCCCTGAGCATTGCCTTCATTGTGGTGAATGAATTCTGCGAGCGTTTTTCCTATTATGGCATGAAAGGTAATTTTGTGTCCCAGAGACTTTTCCACTCACACTCACCCCATGGATGTAGCAACCTGGTCTCCTTCAAAGCACTTGGTTTCCTTATCCATTCTTTCTTAATACAAATTGGTCCTTTGCTTTGGCCAAGACCTATACTCTTTCTTAGTATGAATTGATTCTTTGCTTTGGTTAAGACCTCCATTCAATGTCTGATTGGAGGTCTTATAATAACTTATAAGACCACCAATAACTTATACTGGCCAAGATCAAAATGGTCTGCCAGAAACCAGAATACAACCTGTGTGAATAGAAGTGGAAAAGGTAGCACCAGGAGTTTGGCTCAGTGGCTTAAGCACCTGCCTGGCAGGTGTGAGGTTGTGAGTTCAAGCCTGGGTTCTGGAAGAAAAAAAAAAGTGGAAAAGTTGTTACCATGGGAGTTTCATCCTTCATCCCTCTTCATAAGGTCTATGAACTATGTTCTTCCAGGGGAGAGGATATTTGATTTGTTATGCTATCTTCATTATTGGACAAAGGAGGCTATGTGTGTCCAAAGACTGAAGGGAGGGCTATTGTGTTGCATATTCAGCAGAGCCCCATTTACTCTTATCCTTCTCATGGGGACTGCTTCAGCTGTCTAGCAGTTACCCCTCGGGTAACCTCACTAATAGGAGTATGGGAGGCCAAAACCACCTTCGAAGACCAGAGATCAAATATATTTCTCCATGCAGGCTTCTAATGCATCCATTTTGTTTTGCTTCCTTTTTTTTTTTTTTTTTTTATCTTAGCTGTGCTGACCCTGTATTTCCTGTATTTCCTGCACTGGAGTGAAGATACTTCTACATCTGTATACCATGCATTCAACAGCCTCTGTTATTTCACTCCTATCCTGGGAGCAGCGATTGCGGACTCGTGGTTGGGAAAATTCAAGTAAGGAAGATAGGAGATTACATCTCCAGCAGTTTCAAATATTCATTGTGCAGGAGGCTAACACTTCTAATCTCTTCCCTCCAAGAATTTGGAGGGCATGAACAACAGATAGGAGGTCAGAAACAATAGATAGGAGTTTCTAACACGATAGCACAGAAAATCTAATTCTAGTGTCAGTTTTTTCAGTGTTTTCATATTTTTTTCAGTCAAGAGGGTTTTTTTTTTCTTTTCTTTTCTTAAATCTAATTTTATTCTATCTTTCAGTAAAGCCAAATGTTGTTTTGGGCTCAGTAAGGGTTGTCATTGCTAACTACCATCAAATTACACACTTTAGTGTAGCTACTTGATAATTTATCTCTCTTCTGGACTAAATCATTCTAACTCCTTCTGGGTCTGATGTCATTGAATGGGGTCCAAGGATGTCCCCCAGTGAGGAGATGGGGACCTTAACTCAACCCAACTAATGGGGTAGGTTGAAGTTTTGCTGATATACATCTTAGAAAAGAATTACAGCAAGAGTCATTTGTAAGGCTTATTAGGCAGAATTAAGGAAGTACACCCTCAAAGAGAATACAGTACAAACATTAAAGAAAGGTGCATTGTGGTCTGGGGCCAGGTATGTGTTTTGGCAGGTGGAAATCTGAGCAGGCTTTTAAGATTTAAGAATTTAGTAGTGAGTAGACTAGAAAGGAAAAAAACTGTAAGCTATAGTTTTTGTTTAAAAGTACAATCAGCTCGCTTTTTCTAATATTAACTTCTTGTTACATCCTGCATACCTAGACTACTTCCTGTGAGTCTTTCATCTGAAATATTGCCTATTTTTGTTATAAACCACTTACATTTCTCACATTCATTCAGTCCAACAATTAGATACAGATCTGATTTTCCTATACAGACTCTATCACTCCAGCTAAGACTCCTCTATTAGTTTGTTTCTCTCTGATGACCCAGTATGGATCATCTCTTGGATTCACAGTAGCTGAACTTTTTCAGTTTCTCTTTATTCCCTTTCTTTGTATTTGTTCATTTTATTTCAACAAAGAGAAATTTTCTCTAGAAGATGGCACAAGGCCTTTTGGGAATGCATTTGTCCTCCCCTAATTATCTCTAGATTAGTCATTCCAATTCCCACCCCGACCCACCAGTATGTACCCTTTGAAATCCCTTCTATAGAAAGCCAATCTACGAAGATTACACATTTGAAATAAGGAATCTACATCCTAAGATTTCTGGCATCTTTAGCCTCTTTCTGCCAAACTTACTCCATTCTTTATATTAGCACAAAATACTTTGAAATCACAGATATAAACTATATAATTCTGAAGACTCATTACAATACTAGTGTAAGGAGTATAAACGTAAGGAGCATATGTGTGTAATGTGCCACATTTCAGTGTGTTCATCTCTATACATGGTCTTACTGAAATTCCTAATTTTTTTTTAGTTGCTCTTCAGGTTGCTTGGAAAAACAATATAACAGGAAGAGCTCCCATCAGTTGCATAATTTTTATTACTGACAGTCTTTCCTTACCTTTGGTAACTTGTCCAGGAGGAAACTGTGGTGATGATTACAATTAAGCCAAGTGTTCAAATTTCCCAGGTTGAACCTAGAAGCCCTTTGACCCTCTCTCCATTTCAGAACTTTTTTAGAGAAAGTCATTTGTTGTACACATCCCTGTTCACTTGGAGTTTATCCTTCATCCTTCTTGCTTTCTAGAGCAAAAGACACCTTTTGAGAAAAACACCTCAGGTCAAGATATCCTGTTCTGCTGGTTTTACCAATTTAAAACAGCACAACTCTTGCTACAAATCAACCCAGTTCTCATTATATCTCTGTACTCATACTGTGGAGCAGGAGAGGGGAGGGGTAATTTAAGAAGAGAAGGAAACGTGAAAAGAATGCTATTTTCAAGTGAACACTACAGGTGAAGAGTCAGACTCCCTTTTCCCAGTCTATTTACTTCATTTATTATCGTTGCTATTTACGTTTCTCAGGTAAGCCTTTCCTTGTCCACTCCTTCCTCCTTCTGTGTTTACTGAGGATGCCTGAATCCTGAGTCTACATGACTCAAATCCTTGAATAATACACAGACTGACTGATGTGACTTTCTCCACAGGACAATCATCTATCTCTCCCTGGTATACGTGCTTGGCCACGTGTTGAAGTCCTTGGGTGCGATTCCAGTACTGGGGGGGAAAATGGCACACACGTGAGTAAAATCATGCAATCAATTGAGCCAATTTTCTTCTGTCAGACAGGTGTATACTGTAATCATTACAAGGATTTCCTATTTCATTTCCCAGAATTGCTCCTTTATTTTCCAGTTACTGTTTTATTACCAAATTTGTTAAGAAAAAGAAAACTTTTATGAGCAGTTGCACTTTCTTAGCTTATGTGAGCTCAGTTGTTTTTATTAAGCATTTGCAGAATGCCTCGTTAGTATCTTCATTAAAACTCTTCATATGCTCAAAAATAAAACCTTCACTTCCTCCATATTCCCTTTCCTGTTCATCCATGAATCTGTACTTCAGCAGGGATTTAAAAGGTTTGCGTTTCCTTACATTATTCAATATTTTTCAAGTCATAGTCAGTGCCTGGATATTTCCATTTATGTATAGTTCCATATATTCCCATGGATGTCTGTCTTGGTTACTTTTTTCTTGTTGCTGAGACAACATACCCAACACCCAAAATTAGGGAAGGAAAGGTTTACTTATCTTACAGTTTTGGAGGTTTCAGTCCATACTCAGCTGGCTCCAAGGCAGGGTAGCATGATTGAGGGGCAACTGTTCCTGGCAGCCTCAAACAACAGAACAAAAAGGGGGAAAAAGGGAAAAAAACACGCCTCTTCCCTCCCTTATATAGTATGCTGGCTCTGTCCCTGGGTGGGTGCAGCACTCACACCACCAATCCCAGAGCTAGGCAATGAACCAATCACAAACACTAGATTCAGCTGCCTCCATGGCTGCATGAGTCTTGGGGTTTCACCTAGACACAAACCATAAGTCCCTCCATACTTTTAAGGTATCATCAGTATTTATAGTGCCAGAAGCATTTAATAGATTCTGTCTTTTGGTTCAGTCAGTAGAGAGGATAACAGTTATTGAAGAGGCAGGTCAGATGTATTCATGTTATAATGTGTCTATACATACATTTATTCTATAAATTAGGGATTTTATTTGAAATTTGATAAAATTAGGTACTTTCTTATTGGTGTCTCATAAAAATCATTGATACAGCTTCTAATTGTTATGATGGATTTTAACATTTTATTTTATAGCTATTAAGGTTATATGGGATTAGAATCCATAAGATCTTTCTAATGAAGTGTTCCTTTGACTAAAATAAGACTGAGAATCAATGTGTTAGCTTTTGAGTGCCTTCAGTATCTACCTCCATCTGATGCGTGTAAGGGGTAAATCGGAGTACCAGGCACAAAATCTTCCCCTGCAATGCATATTTTCTAGCAGAGGCTTCAACATCATAAAGAGGCAACGTGCTCATGAGTATTCCTTGGGGTGAAGGCAAATGAAATTTGCCTACAGGATAAAAACGGGATGGAAGAGCTTTACTCTTTTGTGCGTGTTCTTCCCCTTCTGTAGCTAGGCAGTCCATCTCTATACAGTTGTGTGACTGTCAACATAGCATTCTCTCCTCTCCATTTCAGAATCCTGTCATTGACTGGCCTGAGTCTCATAGCTCTGGGGACAGGAGGTATCAAACCCTGTGTGGCAGCTTTTGGTGGAGACCAGTTTGAAGAAAAGCATGTAAGATTCCTTTTATTTCTGTAGTTTCAAGAACGTATAGCCAGTATCAAAAGGGGTTACCTGGCAGTTAGCCATTTTCCAAGACGGGTAATTCACTGGTTAGCGCCTATCGTCCTCCTTCTCCTCTTCTTCTTTCTTCCCCTCCCTCTCTGACACAGAGTCTGCTATCTCTATTTTCTCTCTGCATTCTTTTTTCAAATATTTCTCTTATCACACAGACTATGTGGACTATCTTATACTATTTCTCTATCCCAAGATCCACAGATCATCATTTCTTTCTGACTTTAGAGCAATAACCAACCTTTGGCAAGTGGGATTCTATGCTTGGTAAACTATACAAATTAGATTAGTGGAACAGGTTTAAATGGAATCAGAAGTAGAAATAAAACAAATTGTAAATTGATCATGGGGAAGGGCTGATTGTGCAGTTCTGTGAGGAAAGGCTCTGAGGTACCAAAATGCAAGCACAGAAAGACATTATGACTTACACAACAGCATATTCACTTGAAAGTTGTATGAGTGACAGCTGGCCTACAAATGCATTTCAATTAGTATGACAAATCCACCTCCAATATTCTGCTATCTACTTCTAAACCTGATGATGTTCTTTTATATTGTGTAACAGATCTCCGTTAAGCACTAGTTGAACTGTCCTGTTTGATCAACAGTTTGCTATGGTAACCTATGTTCTTGTCCTCTTCCTATCATACTCCACAAAACCTATTAACTCAGGCATCCACTTAATTAATAGAGTCAATAAACATCCCTTGAGTTTCTAATCTATGTCAGAGGCTTGACTAGGTACTAGGGATTACAGAGAAGAGTAAGATACAATTTTTGCCCCCCAAAGACTCAGAAATGAAAGAAACACTTGATACAATAAATTGTTGTTGGAATAGATATGTACAGGACACAGTAGTGGCATCAAAGATGATCATTTTTGCCCAGATGAAGGGTTAAAATAATGTTAAAGTTGTCTGCACTGGAGATGAAAATATTATTAAATGTTTTTCTAGAGTCAGCAATATCTACCATAGAGGAAATATATATATACATAGTCTGTCCTTTGTATATGCCTCCCTCTAACTCTCAATATGAGGTGGGAATGGAGCTAGGAAGCACATTGCACTGATGATTTATCCTGTTTGTTTCAGGCAGAGGAACGAACTAGATACTTCTCAGTCTTCTACCTCTCCATCAATGCAGGAAGTTTGATTTCTACATTTATCACACCCATGCTGAGAGGTTAGGATCATTTCCTATGGGGTCCTGTCTAAGGCTTTACTCTAGCCAGCTAGAGGTTTCCTGCAGTCCATCTTCTCCTTTTATAACAGCTTGGAAATCTGTGAGAACTTCATTTTGTCTTGATTTGTCTGCCCCCAAAAGAAGGATTATGGATTAAGTGGCAGAAAAACAGAAAATGGCCATGTCTACATCAAGAATCTGATCTTGAATACTTTGAATATCAAAGGTTCAAGATTCAGAGTTATCTTTCCTCGTTTTCTTTAGGGGATGTGCAGTGCTTTGGGGAAGACTGCTATGCGCTGGCTTTTGGAGTTCCAGGATTGCTCATGGTAATAGCACTTGGTAAGTACCGAGGGGCAAAAGAAACTTAACGATCGCTGATAATTGCCACAAAGAGCATCATGTAATTGTTCGGCAGAAAATGTTTTGTACAATGGTCATGGTAACCCTGAGATATTATTTTAGGGGTTTACCCCTTGAATTTGAAGGTGAACTATTAAGTCAGAAATCTTTTAAAATGTGCCCCAAACTGCACACCTATTAGAAAGTTTCTTGAGGAGCTTAAAGAAAGATCAATCTCTGGGCCATATGCAGGGCCAATCAGGGGTCTAGGTGCTATAATTTTTGAACTGTCTCCAGTGATTCGGATGTACCGTAGTAAAATTTGAGGCACACTACTCTTTACTAATAAGAAAAGCAATTAGTCTTCCTCTAAATTAGTTTACATCATCTGTTCCTTATTCATTGGTAATTAGAAAACATTTTCAGTTCTCTGGGCCTTTTAAAAAGCAGAGGTTTAGCTATTTCCACTCTGCTCTACAATGCTCCCAAACAGTTTGCCCTTGAAGGAACAGAGTAAGAGGAGCTGAATAAGTAGGTATAAACTTAGACCAAGCAGCATTCTTTTTACCAGCCCTGAGAACCCAATCCTGGAAGAAAAGGGAGCTGTGTGGAGTTGCATAGTTTATGCAGTATGAGGAGAAATGTGCACAAAATTGTTTCTAATCATTGGCCTGGAAACCTGCTCTCACTCTGAGCCTTAGGGTGACGCCCCTCTGGAAGATGTCCAGTCTACACACATAAAGAGCTCAACAGAGGAAAGGAGCCTGGAGACTCAGTATTCAGGCTGATTACTTTCTATGGGGGATGGGAAGTGGCTGATAGTAATACTCAGAGTCCCCAGTTACAAGGAACTGTGTTCCAGTAGAGCTATAATACACTCCCTGCTTCCTTCTCCTTCCTATACCAAATGTTTTCCTAAGTATTTTCTTGGTTTTCCACTGAGTAGTACATACTTCCTTCTCTGTGTCATTGCACAAAGCGGTATTTATATATCAAAATAATTATGAAGCCCAAAAGAAATGTTATAAGTGAAATGTTTTATAAATTATAAATTGTTCAGTGCTATCGTTATGTCTGTTATGGGACAGATTCAGTGTTAGGTATTGAGTCCCCACTGATGTATTAGATAGCCACACAGTTCATGTTCTCAAAGAACATAGACCAGTAAAAAGAGAAAGACAGACAGGTAAAAAGGAATTTAAAATAAAGCATGGTCTATGTTATAATTGGGAAACATAGAGAAAGGTATGGGAGTTTATAGAGGGGTGATTAAGACTTTGAAGAATGTTTTCAGACATGGTGGCACATGCCTCTAATCCAAGCACTCAGGAGGTTGAGGCAGGAGGATCACCATGAGTTCAAGGCTAGTCTGGGCTACATAGTGAATTTAAGGTTAGCCTGAACTACATAGTGGGATCTTGTCCCAAAAAACCAAAACAACAGTAACAACAATAACCTAAAACTTGAGGGCTGTAAAAGATTTACCTAAAGTATTGGCTTCGAAGGTGAGACCTCAGGCATGAATAGCAATTAATCAAAGAAAGGACGATAAGTGATACAGAAAGAGGACAAAGTATTAAGACAGGGGGATCAAGACAGTGTGACAAATTCAAGGGCCTTCACAGAATTCTGATTACCTGGAGCATAAATGAGAAAGATAAAGAAAAATTGGTACAAACAAGACAAGGAAATGTCCTTTAAGCCATTAAGGAACTACAACTTCATTGTGAGGTGGCGGGTATCTACAAAATGTTTTGAACAGAGAATGATTGTTGGATTTTCATTTTTCAATGATGTCATTATAGTATGGAGAAAGGATTAGGTAAGACAAGGACAATATTTATCTTGATTGTTACGTTTTCTATCATTCCCTTAAATTTTGTACTTGAGTTAAGTGCCTCACTCAGCTTACCTTGTCCTGTCCTTGGTAGAACTAACAACCTTTGTATGATTAGATGTGTGAATTGAAGAGAAGGTATCTATGTTGAATGCAGGGTTCTAAAGTAAACAGTTGGGTATATAGTGAGATCATTAACTGAGATAGTGAGAGAGAACAAGTTTGGAAAGTATTGATAAATTTGGTTTTTGGACATGTTACATTTTACACGTTAGGACATTTCCTTGTAATCACCAAATAGTTACTTAGAAATAGCCAATGTAGGGCTCAGAGAGATTGTTTTGGCTGTAGACATAGAGTATATGGGTAAGTATTAAACCTTGAACATAGATAACTAAAAGGTAATAGGAGTAAAGTGAAAAGAAGACCTAGGGCCAAACCCTAAGGAACACCAGCACCTACAGGACACTCAAAGAGAAAAAGTCTACAAATGAAACTTAGACGGGAAAACCCAAGTGGCCTTAGTGCTATCTTGGATGCCAAAAGAGTTTTAAGGAGAAACTCATTTGGACAAATGTTACTGAGTGGGGACTGAGCTAAGGGTGAAAATGTTCATTCAGTATAGCTGCCAGGATGTCACTGATGCAGTGATGCCAGTTGTGTTAGTTTTTCACCGATGTGACAAAATAACTGAGAAAAATAGCTTAAAGGGAGAAGGATTTGTTTTGGCTCATAATTCCAGAGGTTTCGGCCCGTGGTTGGCTGGTTCCATCGCTGTGGATCTGAAGTAAGGAGGAAGAGTGTTTCAGAGGAAAGTTGCTCACCTTCTAACAACCAGGAAGCAGAGAGAAAGGGAAAGGCTCAGAGGCTAAGGGTCCAAGGACAAGATATAGTCCCCAGGACCATATTCTCCTGACCTGTTCCCTCCAACAAGGCCCCATATCCAATGTGTTCATTACCACCAGTGTTCTCATTTGGTGGCAATGGTGCCACCAAACTATGATCTAAAGAATGAATTAATTCACTGATAAAGTTAAGGCCCTCATGATCCAATCATTTCCCAAAAACCCCACCTCTGAAGACATGAGATTTTGAGGGACATTTTAGATTTAAATCATAGCCTCAGTTATGGTAGATTAGTAGAGGGTGAATACTGAGTGGAATAAATTGGGAAGTGAATAAGAGGTGAGAAAGGGAAAACTGTATTTGTAGCTGGAATATGACATGGATTCAAGCAACATTATTGACATATTTAGCATGAACATTTTTAGGAAGAAAGAGTTGAGGATGCAAAAAAGACAGTATAATTGGTGTAAAAGCGCACATGCAAAAATTAGTTTGGGGCAAGAAGAGGAACATCTCCTTTACCTAACTGAAGGAAGGAGAGGATGGATGTAGGTACAAAGTTAAGGATTTGGTGGCAGAAAGTTGAAATTTCCATTTGAAGTCTTCTATTTTCATTTTGAAGTAAGAGGCCACATCATCTACTAGTAGGAGGAGAGAGTTATTTCTTACTCATCTTTAGTTAAGTGGGTGTAAAATTTAAATGATTTTTCAAGTTGATCACATCTACCTTTTATTACTTCATTGTCACTGTTGCAACCAGCATTCTGGAGGGGGTCAGCTCCTTGGTAGGATCATTCTTAATTTCAGAAGCAGTTTATTTCCTACGGAAAAAAAATTCCTTTTGTCTAGATATCTGTTTATCTGCCCACTTGATTCCCAGGATTATCATTATTTCCCTAAAATCTTTCTTTCAATAATAAGAAGGCTGTTATAGAGAATGAATGTGGTTTGAAGGAAGTGAGAGAATGAATGAAAAAAAAGTGGCAAAATGAATCTGACTGAGAGGAATGGTGAAATTAGAAAGTCAAAGGAGGGAGAAAATAAGGTGAGTTATGAAGTGTGGTGTGAAATGACACTGAAAAATGTTATTGGTCACTGAAGAAGAATTATTTAGCAGAGACTCTATTAAAAGGGCATCTTTCAAATGGGAACGTTAAGGCAGAAAGTACATCTGGAGGGAAATCAAGATGAAATTTCTCCATTGATTTTAACTTAATAAACTTGAAAAAAAGGGGGGCTGGGGATTTAGCTCAGTGGCCTAAGCACTTGCCTGGCAAGGGTGAGGTCATGAGTTCGATCCCCAGTACCACACACACACACACACACACACACACAAAGCCTCGGATAAATAACACTATTTTATAATTATAAACTGCTAGCTCATTGCCACTAATTTGGAAAAATAAGAAATAAAGATGTGAATATGAGAAGCAGAATTAGCTTATAAATAGAAATAGCACAGAATAGGATTTTCTGTGGAAATGATGAGTAGTGATTAAAACATAAAATACCTAAAGAAAAGTAATGAGACATAGGTGGGAAATAGTAGATTAAAGTGCACTCCTCTGAGGGCTGGGCCATGTCTTTAACAGCAGTATCTAGTACAATGTGTGGTGTAGTAACGAGTGAATGAGACGAGATGCTTTATAGTGGTTGAGAGCATAGATTTTGAGTCAGGTAAGTCTCAGGTAAAAAATTCTATTTATGGCAATTCTTTAAAAATTTTTATTTTAAAGATAGCAAAATCTAACAAAACATAACAGAACAAAGTCAATCAAAACAAAACAGTAGAACTGGTATAGAACTTCAGAGCAAGATACTAGGAAAACAATAGCTACTATAGTATATCTTGTTATCCTCACAATAGTTGACCATTCCACCAGGTATAGTAAAATCAAACCAAAAACAAAACAGAATAAAACCAATCAAAACACAATATGAAATAAAACAAAAAAGTTAATCAGAATAAAGCAAAGCAGTGAGAACAATATTGGGCCTCAAAGGCAAGATAGAAGGGAATCCCCCATATTTGCCACACTGCATACTGTCACCTTTCCAAGAGATGTTCAGACTGCCGGCCCCAGGCCTGCAAAAACAACCAAGCAATACAAGCATTTAGTTGCTTTATGTGCCTTAGTTGCTATCAACTTAGCTGGTCCTCCAAACCAGCAGGTTGCTTCGGTGAGGTGGTGGGGGAGATGTCCTTGATTCTTAGCCCATGTGCTGGTAGGCTTACAGGAGATACATCTCTTTCTCTTCCTGGAGTCTGTGCCGGTCATGCACCACTCACCAGGAAGGCAGGCTAGTTGTCTTCTGGTTCAAACCTCCCTGACTCAATGTGGCAGGTTCTCAGGAGGCACATCTTTCTCTTGCTGGAGTCCGCGCCCATCACACGCCACTCACCAGGAAGGCAGGCTAGTTGTCTCTATTTATGGCAATTTTTAGCTGTGTAATTTTGTATAAGTTACTTAATTTCTTTAACCTTCATTTTTTTAAATGTATGAAATGGAGATAAGAGTCAGAGTATGGTGGTAGATGCCTGTAATCCTAGCACTCAGAAGGCTGAGGCAGGAGGATTGCTGCAAGTTCAAGGTCAGCCTGGGCTACAGTGAATTCAGGACTCGCCTGAACTACATAGTGAGACCCTGTCTCAAAAACATAAAATTAAGTGGTGTAAGCACTTGCCTGGCAAGCGAGAAGTTGTGAGTTCGATCCCCAGTACCAAAATAAATAAATAAAAGTAAAAATAAAATAAAATGGAGATATGCTCCATTATATATACAAATACATTTTATATATGTATATATGTGTGTGTGTGTGTGTGTGTATGTGTGTGTGTGTGTGTATTTAGGCTAAATAAAATGGAGATAGGCTTATATATGTGTAACTCAGTAGAGATATATAAAGTGCTTAATAATTTACAAAATAACCCTTCAAAAAGTTGTAGTATGATAGATATTTGAGTTAGAGAGACACTGGAAAGGTTTTAATTTGGCATCATGTTAAGGGAAAAAAAGAGTAGAGGATGAAAAACAAGTTGATGGACATTTTACTACTCCAATGTAGAAATTGTGATGTCCTGAACAGGTTAGTAGCAGTGGTAATGGAAAAAAGGAGGCACATAGAAATCCACTGAAGAAAGAGAACCAAGAAAGTTGGTAATGTATCAGATATGTAAGTGAGCAATGTGGAGTAAGAAGCCAAAAATTATTCACATTTCTGTGGTCGCATAAATGTCTCAACAGATACCTCTTAACAATTGACTATTTTGTCTTCTCTTGGCTCTCATAATTCATGTAACTTCAAATCAGGAAGTATTAAGTAGGTTTCCTCTTTATGAGATTTGCTAGGCAGTCCTACAGCTCAGCAGCCTGTCCTTAAATATTGAATGTGCTAAATGAGTAGCTGAGAACCTTGTTTGTGTATCAACTGCAGCTGTGTTTGCGATGGGAAGTAAAATGTACAAGAAGCCACCTCCTGAAGGGAACATAGTGGCTCAAGTTATCAAATGCATCGGGGTGAGTCCATGAATTTTTACCTGTCTTTTTCAATTAAAAGAAAAGAGATCTTACGTGAGGATACAGGCCTTCAAACCTGTGCATGTGTCTTCCTCGGTGATCTTAGTTCTGCTTGCCTGCCATCTGACAAGCTGGGATTAACTCATCTTCCTCCATGTCTCTACTTAGCCATTAAGAAAAAAAAAAAAAAGAACATATTTTTCATCTTCCATTTTTTCCCCGCATTTTTCTTAAATTGGCAAAACTCTTCTGATGTGTAGTTTATATGATGTCAACTGGAAATTAGGAAAAATAAAATTATATACCTCAAATATTCTGAAATTCAATGTCTGATGAGATTAAAGACTTGGGGTAAGTCACTGAAAGTATGCCTATTTGAGGGAAGGGATAACGAGTTGGAAAATACAAAGAAAGGCTTCTCTTTGTCTCTTGACCGCTATCTGTGCTCTGCCCTAGTTTGCTATTTCCAACCGCTTTAAGAACCGCTCTCGGAACATTCCAAGGCGCCAGCACTGGCTGGACTGGGCAGCGGAGAAATACCCAGTAAGTTGAAACTGCAGAAACATTGTGGGGCTCTGTGAAGTCTTTCCAACTGAATTTCTTCTGGTGTGTTTGACCTCTTCTCTTACTGTTGCTGTGCACTTCTGCTGTAAGCAAGGAAGCCACACTGGAGGCCGGGGATTTAGCTCAGTGGTGCAATTGCCTGCCTGGCGGGCGCGAGGTTGTGAGTTCAATTCCCGGTACCATTAAAAAAAAAAAGAAGAAGAAAAGAAAGAAAAAAAGAGAGTGCCATTGGGAGCATCTGGCAGTTCTACCTATTCCTTCTTCTTCCCTGCAGAAGCAGCTCATCATGGATGTGAAGGCACTGACCAGGATACTGTTCCTATATACCCCACTGCCCATGTTCTGGGCTCTTTTGGATCAGCAGGTAGGAATAGGTCTTTTCAATCAGCCTCTCCATCCAGCTATTTTCCTCTCAAAGGAGAGAGATTTCTCATACTAGCACCTGTCTGCCCTAGGGCTCCCGATGGACCCTACAGGCCACTAAGATGAATGGGGACTTGGTAAGTAAAAGAGGGTTTTCAGAGAAGACAATTATTTTTATCATTGATATTAAAGAAAATTAATTTATTTGTGTTTTTGTCTGAAAACTAAATTAAAACTATTAGGGAAGTACATTTAGCCTGAAGGCACTAAATAGGCAAATATTTTAAGAAAAAGCAAAAACTTTAGTACAAAAACCCAAATCTTGTCTTTAGAATCAAGAATGAAAGAAGGATGAGAAACTTTTTGTTTTGTTTTTGTTTTTGCTTTTGGTACCAGTCATTGAAAAGAAACATTTAAATGTATAGAAGAATATATTGAGAGGATAACAAGTGACACAGAACTTGGGTGGTGACTTTTTTCCCCTAAGACATTATCAAGAGATGGTTCTGTTGTTGACTCTCCGCAGAGTAACTTTAGAAGTCAGTAGGCGTCATCACCCAGCCACAACATCTTGTCTTTCTCATTATTACTGCTTATAATTATAGTGGCAGAAATTAATTTTTAAAAAATACACCAACTCTATTCTCTCTCAAGCTAAGAAAAACATAGTACAGGCTGAGCATCATTAATCCAAAGACCTCAAACTGGAATTATTCCAAAATCCAAACATTTTAGAATATCAAAATGATGCCACAAGTGGAAAATTCCATACCATGAAACTGTTTCATGTACAAAATTATTACAAATAGTATATAAGATTAACTTTAAGCCATACTTCTGAGGAGTATATAAAACATAAACGAAGTTTATCTGTAGACTTGGATCACTTCCCTGAGATATTTCATTCCATATGAAAATGTTTCAAAATCTCAAGTGTTTTGGATAAAGGATACTCAATATGTACTCAGAAAAGAATATTCTCCCATAGGCCCATCTTCCCTCAGCAAACATAGCCAGAAACTACCCAAAATCTGTTCTTAGCCCTAAATATCATTATGGACAACATCCATCAGGTCCCTGAACCAAAGACCTAATGAGTTTTTTTATATGCTTCTTACCCACTAGTTACCAAGATGGTTGATCTTCTGCTACCATCTAATGATAACTTATTATAATGTTTCAGGGGTTTTTTGTGCTTCAGCCGGACCAGATGCAGGTAGGAAACTTCTGTATGGATGTGGGGATGTATTTCTTTCCTCACACATGCTTCTACCTCTCAGATTAGAAACTGTGATCTAATGTGTTTCTCCTTGTATGCTGAGGAAAGCTATGCATAGAGATGGAAACATTCTCTTCAAATCTTATATCTTCCCTTTTATCCTCTCTTAAATAAATAGTTCCTGTGTAACTCTGGGGAGAGAGATTTAGCCCATAGTAAAGTATAAGCATTGAATTTTTTTTGGTGCCACAGTAATATGATGGAAATGTCAGAGAAAAGTGATAAGACTCTGTTATGTGAGCAGTGAAGTCAGAATATCTGTTTATCCATAACTTCTAGTTCTGTTTTTAGCTCCTCACTCAGCAATCCCCAGTTCTTTCTTTTCTCCTTACTTTCTTCTGGCTGCGACAATTCCCCCACGGGCTGTGAAACTAAAGATAAACAACAATGGAAGAGAAGACCTCCTAATACGATTAGAAGAAAAACAGGCTCAGAAAGAAACTAGTCCTTTGGGATATTTGGACGCTGAGGTGTATTCATGGGAAATAGAGTCTTGAGTATAAAGGGACTGAGAAATGTGGACTCAGGTGAAAGTGTGTGTGGATGTGAGTGAGCACACTCGGGCAATTGAAAGCACACGATCACACTCATGAGAGAACACTGGTGGTCAATCCTTTTTACTGTGGTGTTACAGGTGCTAAATCCTTTTCTGGTTCTTGTCTTCATCCCATTGTTTGACCTTGTCATTTATCGACTGATCGCCAAATGTGGAATCAACTTCTCGTAAGTGCTTTACTCCAAACTGTCTCAATCTTTGCCCAGTTTGTTAAAGATTCATTATCAGTATGTTTCTGCGTAATGTTCTAGTTTATCATTTATCTGTTCCTACTTTCCCCTTTGGAACTAGTACCTATTCTCCTGGAAGGTGGGAATTAGACCTAACTACTGAGAGTTAAAGCCAATAGTCTGTACTTTAGTGTATGATGTTGAAGGAATATGTCTACACTTTTTGAAAACTCAAAAGTACAGTATATAAGATTAGGCCCCTAAACCAACTTGCTGCTTTTCTCATGAATATTTCCTCTTCCATGAAATCCAAAACCTTTAATGACAACTCATTCCTTTAAGTTTCCAGTTGCCTCTGTGAAGCAAATGGGGACCTTGTAGGACTAAGGATAGAATTTTTCAGTTATTACTGTTTCCCTACTCTAAATAGAAGTTACTCTTTGTAAAGTTTGGCAGAGGTGGGTTTCAAACCTCCTTTCATATCTAATTTAATAGCAATTTAATTGTGTTGGCAATGTGATAACCACTTTACCACATTCAGATGGCATTTGGTCAGTTACTCGTTCATTGAACAGATATTAGGGAGTTCAGGACTGAGTGCCATGTATATGTAAATCAAGCACAGACCTTTCTTTCAAGGAGTTACTAATAAGTAAGGAAATTAGGGCACATACTAGAATAGCTATTACATGGATAATATATGTTAATTATTCTAAGGAGGGAAGATTGAGTTGCCAGGGAAGTATAGAGAAGGAACAGAGTCCTGCCTGCTTCCAGGGTCAACAAAGACTTCTAAACAGAAAAATGAGTTAAAATTTGTACAACACCTGGTATATTGTCAATGCTCAACAAATCTGGTTGTATTGCTATTACTTTTGGTATTATGTTATGTTATGATGGATAGAAATATCATCATATAAGCAAAGGTAACAGTAGGAAAATGTAGTGTATTAGAACAGTAGTTCTTTGTGAATCAAGTAAAAGAGGAAAAATGGTGTATGAAAAGAAGTTCTAGGAACTACTTTGAAAAGTAACAGAGCCAGGGATTTAGCTCAGTGGTATAAGCGCCTGCCTGGCAAGCATGAGGTTGTGAGTTCAATCCCTGGTGCCACCAAAAAGAAAAACAAACAAACAAAAAAAGTAACAGATTAAATGAGAAAAGTTCTTCTATGATAGGTTAAGGAGTTTGGATTTTGTAGTCTAGAGCCTAAAGACTAGATATAATTATCTCTCCCTTTCCTCTACAGATCACTTAGGAAAATGGCTGTTGGTATGATTCTAGCATGCCTGGCATTTGCAGTTGCAGCTATTGTGGAGATAAAAATAAATGTGAGTCCAATAAATCATAAGCTCCAGGAGGACAGGGCCGTATGTCTTGGTCATTCTTGTGATTTGTTCCATCTTGATTCCCTGGGACCTAGCTCAGTGCCTATTTTACAGGAGATACATAGTAAGTATTCATGATGAATGAATAGATATGAGGTAGAGCAGCAAAGCAAAATGAGGTCCACTCCTCTCCTGAGTGATGCAGAGGTTATTTCCAAGAATTTCCAAATACTACTATTCTAGATATTTGGCTAGCTCTAGGGAACAATGCCTTTCCAGATACTTCAACAAATTCCTTTTGGTAGCCAAATAACCACTATTGGAAAACGAGTCAAAAAGCGTGAGTTCATTACCTGACATAAGTGCTTGCTACATTGACTTGGTGTTTCCCTTCTACACTGCTTTTAGGATTTTCTAAATCAAATGCTCATTAGTGAGAGAAAACTGTGCCCTCTTGGCTAGATATGCCAGGCTGTGAGGGACAGGACTAAGGTAGGTGTCGTCATGGTATCTGAAGGGTAATTTGTTGGTGATTCTAATGTGTGATCTATCCTAAGGGAATGGCCCCACCTCAACCGGGGTCCCAAGAAATTTTCCTACAAGTCTTAAACTTGGCGGATGATGAGGTGAAAGTGACAGTGCTGGGGAATGGAAATAATTCTCTGTGGGCGGAGTCCATCAAATCTTTTCAGGTGAGGTATGGGCCTGAATGACTTAGAAACTTTTTGTGTTATATTGACATTGATTTTTTTTAATTGACACTGTCTTATAAGCTATTTCCTATGCCCCTACATAATCTTTGATAACACAATTTAAATGACCATATATAGTCTAGTTAAGCATTTTATAGATACTCAAGTTTTTATTATTATACATAATCCTATAATAAACCTTCTTACTCATAAATCTTTATCTATGCCTCTAATTATTTCCTATGATAGATTCCTAGATATGAAATAACTAGTTTAATGAAAAAAATTACTCATATCACTCACCCTGAATTGCCACGAGATTGTAATGTTTCAGCTGGGATAGAAAGTGAAACAGGTACTTCATTCTACAGAAACCAACACACTATTTCAAACTTCACCTGAACTCAAAAAGCCAGGATTTCTACTTCCATCTGAAGTACCGCAATCAGTCTGTCCGCAGTGAACATTCTGTAGTAGAGAATAACTGGTACACTGTGATCCTTCATGCAGATGGGAAAAATATCTCCAGCATGATGGTAAGTTGAGGAACTGCCTAAGTTCTAAGTTGTCATCTGACAGCAAGATAACTGGCTGACCCATTAGTGGCTTACCAACGATCTGTCTGACGATCATATATTCTGATTATAGGTTCCTTTTTGTCAGTTGTTACTGATTTTTACTTTCCTCTACTGTAGGTAAAGGATGCAGAAAACAAAACAACCAATGGAATGGCAGCTGTCAGGTTTGGATGCCAAGCAGCCCCTGGGCCACTGTGTTCTCTTGACTCTTGGGTCTCTTCTGATCTCTGGGGCTTCAGAAAAAGAGGTCTCACAATTTACTTGTTTTAAAGAGGAATTATCTCTCCTAGAATATTAGGGGCATCTCTTTCTAAAGGGATTTTTTGGGACAGTAAGAGGCAGATAGATTTTCTCATTCCTGTTTGAAGATAACCTGCAAAAATTTCTTCGAAACTTCATTCATTAATCATGCTTTCAAGAAAATTACTGAGTACTTTTTTTGTTTGCCAGAGAGAAATTTACAAGTGAGCAAATAATTGTCTCTTACTTTTTAGTATGTAGATATCTACCATTTAAAGTATAGTTTTTGTAATAAGTCTGTAGAGGCATGATGGTGTAGTTCATATCTGGAATCAAAAGACTTGATTTAGAATTTAGGTAAGACTGAAAGTCTTGTCCAGTATCAAGGGACAATCCAGAGTCAGAGGTCCAAAGAGGTCACTTACCTTCTGTGGAAGGTACTAGGTATAAATCCAAATGCCTGCAGCCACCAAGATAAAGAGGTTGAGAATAGCACTTCAAAGAAAAGTCTGAATTCCACTGAAGGGTAGAACATTCATAATAACATGGCTTTGACTATGCTTTAGAAAAGTTAACAGCTTAAAACATGGTAAGAATGAGGCCTAAATTCCAAGTTGTCATCTGACAGCAAGATAAGTGGCTGACCTATTAGTGTCTTACAAGGATCTGTCTGATGACCAAATATTCTGATTACAGGATCCTTTTTGTTAATTGTTACTGATTTTTGCTTTCCATAGGCTTGCAGTAAGGGTCTTTTCCAGGTGAGTACAGGGTGATTTAAAGTCCAGGAGTAAACATTTAGGACTCTAGAGAAAACCACTCTGCTAATCCTTGGACTAGAAACCAAAGCAAAAAACTTAGTAAAACAGGATTGTCCCAAAACCCCACGCTGAGCAGATAACCTAGGTACTTAGGCTAGAAGACTGGAAAGATGGTTCTGGAAGGGTCCAGGATTTCTGCAGACACTCCAAACAGTTGTAGCAACCTACTTTAGACTGAGAGTCTAAATTTTGTTTGAGTCAAGTCTGACTTCATTTGTAAAAGGTTAAGACATCAGGGCCAGGGATTTAGCTCAGTGGCGTAAGTGCCTGCCAGGCAAGTGTGAGACTGTGAGTTCAATGCTATTACATCTTTACACCTAATTATATTTACTTAGTAAAGTCTGAATTGATCAATTCCATTCTTATGAAGGGATGAAAATGGATGCATTTGAACTGGATTAGAAAGGAAACTGCGTTTGTCAGGGGTGATCATGATAGCATCTATTCAGTTTGGGAATCTGGTGAGGATGTGACAGATAACAAACATTCCAGAAAGAAAGTTGAAAAACACTAGATATTATGTACCCTTTATGTGATACTCATTGTTCTCGGCACTGGGGATGTAATGATGAATAAATCAAAAGGCCCCTACCTGCTAGATGTGGCGTCAGTAATTTCAGTGATTCAAGAGGCTAAGGCAGGAGACTAGAAAGTTTAAGGTCAACCTGGGCAATTTAGTGAGAACCTGTGTCCAAGTAAAATTTTAAAAAGGTAGGTGTGGTGGCACATGCCTGTAATTCCAGCACTCAGGGGCTCTGAGGCAGGGTGATTGCAAACTCAAACCCAGCCCGGGCAATGTAGTGGCTTAGTGAGACCCTGTCTCAAAATCAAATATTTACAAAGGGCTGGGGTTGTAGCCCAGTGTGAAGGTCTTGGGTTTAATGTTCCATACAAAAAAGGGCAGAGGGCTTGGAGACAGCTAAGGGGTAAAACACTTGCCTACTTTTATCAGGCATCCCTTTTGGGTGTGTTTGTCTGATATGTAACTAATTTCTCTCCCTCAGGTTTATTAACACTCTGCACAAAGATGTGACCATCTCCCTGGGTACAGATGGCCCCCTCACTGTTCGCAAAGACTATGGTGTGTCTGCTTACAGAACCATCCCGAGAGGAGAGTAAGACCATTACCCCTGTGGACATTTTACTCTGATCAGTAATTGTGTTTTAAATGCTATTTTTATATATAGGTAGGAGATTTGGAGATTTTATATACATATATAGAAAGAGAGAAACAGAGAGAGTAGACAAAGTCTGGTCCATCACACTAGTAATTGGGACAGCCATCCTGGGTAGTTACGATGGCCCATCTTTGTGAAGTTCACAGTTTGTTGTGGGTTCTGGCTCCTACTGTTTGGTACTTCCAGTGGTATATTATTATTATTATTATTATTATTATTATTATTATTATTATTTTGTACTGGGGATCAAATTCACAACCTCATGCTTGCCAGGCTGGTGCTTACGCCACTGAGCTAAATCCCCAGCCCATTTCAGTGGTACTGTATTACTTAGAGTTTGCTGTGTTATGCTGTTTCGCTAACTCATAATCTTTGCATAAGAAGAACTCATCTGGGCCTGAAATCTACAACAGAAGATGATTTGTGCCTTCTTTATTCAGGTTTAGAATAAAAACAGCAAACAATAGCAACAACAAACACCTGACAGACAATAAAGTGCTCAGATCTGAGCAGAAACCTAGTATAAAAATAACTTACTCCCCAAGGCATTTCTCTTTGAAGAGAAATGGTGGCTGCCTCGCTTGCCTCATCCTTAGTACAGCTAAGAGCACTCATTAGTCCCTACCTCCCCGCCGAGATAGCAGTATTCTGTGAGGTGAGCTGTTTATTGTAACCTAAACTCATTCTGTCCTAGATATCCTGCAGTGCCTTGTAAAACAGAAGACAAGGACTTTTCTCTGAATCTGGGTCTATTAGACTTTGGTGCATCCTATCTGCTAGTTATTACTAATGTAAGTAACTCACAACCACCTTCCCGCTTCTTCATCTGTCTGGTCTATCTCTTTCTTTCCTTCTTACACACAAACACACACACACACACACACACACACACACACACACACACACGCACCCTGGAATCCTCTTGGCAGAGACAAGGGACAAGGACTCTGTTGCAAGACAGGATTTATTTCTAGTGCAAGGTAATAGGTTTCTACAGTGACTTTAGAAAGCCCACTCTTTCTACATGGGGTATGCAGAGATGGGCCTCAGCAGTAGGCAAAGAGTATTGGGGAATGAGAGACACAATTTGTCTTGAGCTATTACTATGTGATCACATAGTTTGTTTCAGTCTCATTGTGACTCTGAGAAACCAAGGGTTATTATGCAGAATTATTTATGTCTTCTTGGCTGGCTCCTATTTTCCTAGAGCCTTGGAAATTTTTCCAGCTAGCATATCACAGCCTGCAATACCAAGACTGGTAGTAAATGTTAATCTTTACAAGAAGTGCAAGGATCTATTAACTGTAGGCCAGCAAAAGCAATAAGGGCAGGGTAACTCTAAATTTTACTTTTGATGGTGACTATGAATTTAAATTTGTTATTTCATAACTTCTGACTCTATTAAAGATAAAGAGTGGATAAGAAGAGGGACCGTTTCTAGAGATGTGATGAGAACTCAATTTATAAGATTTTATTTACTTTACTAGTTAGTGAATTTACTTAACTTGATCCTTTTGATTATTTATGTTTGTAGTAGGTTTATTGAGATATAATTCACATGCCACGTATGTCATCCATTTAAAGCATACAATGGTTTTAAATATATTAGTATATTCAATATATGTTGACATATATTTAATATACATAAGGAAATAATATCCAATAGTACATGGTCAGTAGCTACTAATATATTTCCATAGTTGTGCAACTTTGGGAGATTTTTCATCACCTCAAAAAGAACACTCGTGCTCGTTAGCAGCCATTCCTCATTTCTTCCCACCTCTAGTCCCAGGCAACTACTCTGCCTGTCAGTTTTCTCATTCTGGACGTTTCATATAATTGTTTTTTTTAATATTATTGGAATCAACTGATTTGTGGCCTTTTGTGTCTGGTTTCTTTCCTGTAGTATGATTTTCTTTTTTTTTTCCTAGTTCATTTTCTTTCAAAGAGAAAAAAATTTCAAAACACATCAATCGGGGGAAACAATGGTACATACAGTGCTCATTGTCATCCCCAAGTCAGTCATCCAGAAAACAAGACGTCTGCATTCAATTGTCTGAACAATACCAGCACAAATCTTTCTCTTCAGTGAACTCAGAGAAATCAGTAGTATAACTATCTTAACTATCTTTTTCATATACATATACATACACATACACATACATATACATATACATATGCATATACATATACATATGCATACGTTGTTTCAGCTTCTCACACTAGTGAGACAATACGATGTTTATATTGAAATCTCAAATATTGAGTATGGTAATCCAAGTATTGTAATCCCTTTTCCAGTCTTCCTCATAATCCAAAAAGTTACATTTGTAATCCTACTGAGATGTTATTGGAATCCCGGCAAATTAATTCCAATCTACCACCTCCAATGCAACCCATGGCCAGAGTAAAGACACCAAGACATATTCAAAGTTAAGGGCAGCCAAGGGGTCCTAAGCCCGATCCAGGTGAGGATGTGTGGACAAAGGCCCTGACCCAAGGCCTCTCCCAGAATTTATTGTCTTGTGAGGAAGGGGGTGGCTCCAGGATGAGTGACAGTGAGGATGGCGGGAACTACGTGAGTAACTTGAGCTGGCTAGCAAGGAGGGAGAAAAGCATCTTTGCAAAATGCAGGGAGTGTGACACGAAGAAGGATCAGTCTGCTAATTCAATTAACATAACATTTGAATGGTTTTAGAGGCTGCTGCTTCAGTTTCTGATGTGTAACCTTTTGTGCCCTGGGGACTCAGAGCCTCCTTCTTTAAGACTCGTACCCAGCTGACATTCCCAGAGCTGAGTGGCTCTACCATCCCGCTCATCTTTTACAGAGAGTACTGTGTGAGGAAACAGGAGACTGTCTGATGGTTGTTGAGATTACATACCCAGTACCTCCGCTAACCTTATGTGCAATGCTTAGAGCCTATTGAAGACAGACGGAAATACCATAGTCAGCTCTGTACATATCAGTATAAGCAAATAAGTCTTGGTATGATCAATGTTGCAGCAAATGTTCTGTATTCAAGGGGAATTGCTCAAATTGTCTCCTACAGTCTACACATACGAGTCTGATTTATTTCATTTATAAGTATGTTCTCAAGTTGCATCCATTTACCTATAAAAGTCTCAAGTTTATCCTTCTTTATGGCTGAGTAGTACTCCACTGTATAAAAATACCACATCTTTTTTATCCATTCCTCAGTCAATGGCATTTAGGTTGTTTCCAAGATCTAGCTATTTAAAACTGTGCTTCTATAAACATGGGTGCCATGTATTGCTGTGGTATGAAGTTTTTAATTCTTTTGGGAAGATACTCAGAAGGGAAATACCTGAGTCAAATGGAAACCCTAGTCCTAGATTTTTGAGGAATCTCCATACTGATTTCTATAGTGGTTGTACCAGTCTGTAGCATGATTTTCAAGGGCCAAACATGAAGTCACCTGCACCATTACTTCATTTCTTTTTATTGCCAAATAACATTCCATTGTGTGGATATAATACTTTTTATTTATTCATCAGTTGATATACATTTGGATTGTTTCTACCTTTTAACTCCTATAAATAATGCTGTTATGAATCTTCATATAAATATTTTTATGTGGATTTTCATTTCTTTCCAGTACATACCTAGGAATAGAATTCCTGGGCCACATAGTACCTCTGTGTTTAGCCATTTGTACAACTATCAGACATTTTCAAAGTGACTACACTATTTTACATTCTGACCAAAAATGTTCAAATGAGTTACAATTTCTCTACATCCACCCCAACACTTGTTTCCTTTCTCATTATAACCATTTTAGTGGGCGAGATGGTATTTTATTGTGATTATGAGCCACATTTCAGTGATGGCTAATGACATTGAGCAACTTTTCATGTATTTTTTGGCCATTAGTATATCTACTCTGGAAAAATGTCTATTCAGATCCTTTGCCCAATTTCTAATTGGGTTATTTGTCTTTTTTTTAATTGGGTTGTATTTTTTATATATTTTAGATATATCTGTTATTGGGTATATAATTTATAAATTCTCCCATTCAGTAGATGGGTTGCCTTTTAACTTTCTTTGTTGTCTATTGAAATACAAAAGTTTTAAATTTTGTTTAAGTTCTGTTTACTTTTTCTTAGGTTGCTTGCGATTTTATTATCTAAAGAAAACCACAGCCTAATCCAAGTTTGCAAGGTTTCATGCCTGTAGTTTCCTCTAAGAATTTTATGGTTTTAGACCTCACATCTAGATCTTTAATTCATTTTGAGTAAATTTTGTCATGTAACGTGAGCTAAGGGATCATCTTCATACTTTTATACATGTATATACAGTTGCCCCAGCATATGTATAGAAAGGACTGTTCTTTCTCCCATTACATGGTCCTGACACTCTTGTCAAAAATCAGTTAACCATAAATATGAGGTCTTATTTCTGGTCTCCCAGTTCTAACCCCTCGATCTACATGTGTATCTTCTGCCAGTACCACACTGTTTTATTTCCTGTTGCTTTGTAGCTTCCAAATTTAGAAAGGGTGAATTTCCAACCTTGTGTTTCTTTTTCAAGATTCATTTAGTTATTCCGGGTTTCACAAATTTCCACATGAACTTTACAATCAATTTAGGATCAGAAGCCAATTAGGATTTTAATAGCAATTACATTGAATCTAAAGACAATTTTAGGGAGTTGTACCACTTTAAAAATATTGTCTCTGTTCAGTGAACCTATCTTTCCATTTATTTTTTCCAGCAATGCTTTGTAGTTTTCGGAGTATAACTTTTATATTTGCTAAATTTATTTTTTAAATATTTTATTATTTTTGAAGTTGTTATTAATGAAATATTCTTAATTTCATTTTTAGATTATTCATTCCAAGTTAAGGAACTATAATTAGTTTGATATATTATTCTTTGTATATTATCCCGAGACCTTACTGAACTCATTTACTAACTTTGACATATTTTTAGTAGGTCACTAGGACTTTCTGGATATACGATCATGTCATCTTCAAATAGAAATTGCTTTATTTTCCTTTCAGTCTGGATGCTTTGTATTTCTTTTGCTTGCCTAGTTGCTCTGGTACATTATCAAATCAAAGTGGTGACAGCAGACTCCTTAGAGGGGAGGTGAGCATTTGGTGTTTTATATTAAGTAAGGTAGCTATCAATTTTTTCATAGAGACCTCTCTCAGGTTGAAGAAGTTTCCTCCTAGTCCTAGTTTTTTTTTTTTCAGAGTTTTGTTGATTGCCTGCCTCTGTTTATTTTTATCATAAATGAGGTTGAATTTTGCCAAATACTTTCTTACATTTATTTAGGACTTTTTTTTTGTATTTTATTCTATTGATACAGTATACAACATTAACTGATTTTCAGATATTAAACCAACCTAGGCTTGTTAACCTTCTAAGGCTGCTATAAAAAATACCACAAACCAATTGGCTTACAAATAGAAGTGTATTATCCATAGTTAAGAAAGCTAGAAATCTGAGACAAGGTGTTGGTAGGACTGGTTCATTATGAGGGCTGTGGAAGAGTTTGTTCCATGCCTCTCCCATGCTTATAGTGGTTTGCCAGAAATCTGGTGTTTCTTGTGTAGTATAATCACCTCAGTGTCTGCCTTTATCTCTACATAGTGTTTTTTTTATACATATGTTTCTGTCAAAATTTCCCACCTTTTAATGTAAGGATACTTGTTTTACTGGATTAGGCCCGTTCTAATAACCTCATTTTAACTTGACTAATTCCATCCGCAACAACCCTATTCCCAAATAGGGTAATGGGTGTTAGAATTTTAGCATGTGCGTTTTGAGGGACACAGTTCAGCCTGTAAAAATTTCATTCTTGGTGTTATCTCACTTTACACTGACCTGTCTCATCTGCTCAAAATAAGCCATAGATAATTCTGAATATCAAGTTCTAATAGTCAGCTAGAGTAGAAGTCATAAATTGGAGATCTCAATGCCCAGTTTCATCCATAGTCTTGTCTTGGTGTGTTTTGTTTTGTTTATTTTGAAGAGATTAAGACCAAACAAAACAAAACAGAATAAATCAAATCAAAACAAAACAGTGAACACTACACAGGACTTCAAAACAAGACAATAAGAAATCAACAATGGCTACCATCATGCCTCTTGTTTTCTTCAAGGTAGCTGCCTATACCATCAGACATAATAAAATCAAACAAAGCAAAATAGAATGAAATCAGTCAAAACAAAACAATGATAGCAATATAGGGCTTCAAAACTAGATAATAGGAAACCAACAATGGCTGCCATAATACATTTTGTTATCTGTGAAATAGCTGCCCATACCATCCAATATAATAAAATCAAACAAAACAAAACAGAATAAAACCAAACAAACAGAAAAATGAAAACAATACGTGGCTTCAAAACAAGATAATAGGAAATTAACAATGGTTACCACTTTGCCTTTTCAGATGCCTCCTCCCTTTTCACTTTCACAATATCTATTGCACATTTTGAACCCCACTAACTCCCTCAGTCTCCTATATTAGGAAGTTAACACAGTGTTCACCAATGTGACTCTGAACCATTTTACCCATGAGCATGATCTCAAGTTGTATCCATTTACCTACAAGAGCCTCATGACTATCCTTCTTTATAGCTGAGTAGCTTTCCATTATATAAAAATGTGGTATCTTTCTTATTCATTCTGTGGTTGATGGGCAAGCTGCCCCTGCTTTTTTCTGGTTCCCTGTCACATGAAGCATTGTTTTCTCTCCTTAAAATTTCAGTCTATAAATTTCCTTTCAATTTAATGTGTTTCTTGTATATCACATATTGATGGATCTTGTTTCTTGATCCACTCTGCCTGTGTTTTTTTTTTTTTTACTGGTGAATTAAGGCTGTCTGTATTAATGGTTATGGCCAACATGCACTGGTTCATCTCTTCCATGTTTTTTTCCTACTGTTGGCCCCTTACTTTTCTCCTCCATTCAATTCTCTGCCCTGCCTGGTGGTTTCTTTCTGTTGTTGTTCTTGGCATTGTGGTCATTTTTAATCTCTCTAGAATGCCCTTTAGTATTCTTTGTAGAGTTGGTTTGGTGGTCATGAATTCCTTCAGTTGTTCTTTATCACAGAAGTATCTTGTTTCTCCATTTTTTTTTTTTTTTTTTTTTTTTTTTTTTTTTTTTTTTTTTTTGCGGCACCAGGGATCGAACTCACAGCCTCATACCTGCCAGACGGGTGCTTAAGTCACTGAGCCAAACTCCCAGCCCTTCTCCATTAATTTTGAAAGATAGTTTGGCACAGTACATGAGTCTGGGCTGGAAGTTTTCTTTCAGGACTTGAAACACTTCACTCCAAGCTCTTCTTGACTTGATGGTTTATGTTAAGTCTGTTGTGATTCTGATGGGTTTTCCTTTGTAGGTGATCTGTTTCCTTTCTCTAACAGCCTTCAATATTCTGTTCTTGTCCTGAATTTCTGGGATCTTGATAATTATATGTCTGGGTGTAGATTTATTTTGGTTGTGGTTATCTGGAGTTCTATATGCCTCACTTATCTATATGTCAGATCTTTTTACCACGCTTGGTAAGTTTTCTGCTATTACTTCTGTAAATAGTCTTATTATTTCATTTGTGTTGACCCCTGCTTTTTCACTGACACCTATCACTCTTAAATTATTTTTCTATGCATTGTCTTGCAACCATTGAATTGTTATTTTCTGGTTTCTTGTTATTTTTAAGAGATCCTTCTTTTCACAGTTGCTAGCTACAGACCTATCTTCAAGGTCTGAAAGTTTATCTTCAGTTTCTCTCAAGTGATTTTGCCAGCTTTTGATGGAGTTTTAAATTTCCTGGATATCTCTTTGAATCTGCTTCATGCATTCTATATCTCTCTAATAGTGTTCGTTCAAGTGTTTCTTCATTTTCCTATGCTCCTCTGTTTTTTTATCCATGTTTTCTTTAGATATGCTCAGCAATTCTTTTGTTATGTTTTTCATTTCTTCTTTTACCTGACATAGCATTTCTGATCTAATTTCTTTTATAGCCTCATGAAGTTGTTTCCTTATTTTGATTGCCATCACTTCAGAAACTTCAAGTGTGCAACTTCCAGTCTCTCCCCTATTTACATCTCCTAGACTTGCTCTGCATGGGTATTGACATTTTCCTGGGTTCTTACAGACAAACAGGTTGTGGGGTCCCAGGAACTTCCCGTGTTGGTTGTGCATCCACAGTGTAGCAAAATGGGTCAGACACCTGAGTTTCTCCTATCCTAGGTTCCCAGGGTGGCATTGGAGGTTTCTCCAGACATGTGCAGCTACTCCAAGGCTCCCCTGATGGTGGCAGTTATATGGTAGCTTCGCTGGTTGGTTCTCCCTATTGGAACTGGCTACTGGTCCCTGATGGCTGCTGGTAGGGTCATAGGGGTGTCTATATTCAGTTTCTTCTTCTGCAGTTTTGTGATATAATGTCTGTGTTGCATCTCAGAGATGTGTGGATATGGTCCTGATCTTGGCCTCTGGATGTGGGGGCTGAGGTTGGTCTTCTGTCATTGGAGCTCTCCAGAATCCAACTGCTGACTCCTCACTGCTGCTTCAGGTGCTTTCACATTACTGGCTTCACTGATTACTTCTCCCTCCTGAGATCTGTGTGTGTTTGTGCACTGGGCTGTTGTCCTGGGTCTTGAGTTTCCCTTCAGTCTTACATTCTTATGGCCAACCTGCCCTCGGGGATACAATGGGTGAGGCCCAGATCACAAACTCATTAACTTTGAGCCGGTCCACCCTCTGGAATGGAATGGAGGGGCACAGAGTGCAGACTCACTGTCCTCCAGCCGGGCTGCCCCCTGGGATGGAATGGAGGGGACCAGAGCGTGCACTCGCTGTCCTCCAGCCGGGCTGCACCCTGGGATGGAATGGAGGGGACCAGAGC